>QVNV01002757.1:0-11602 GCA_014825455.1 Pseudomyrmex pallidus
ACTCCACATGAAGTGAACTGGTCAGTGACTCTATGATTAGAGTGAAAATCGGCCGGATTTTCACTCCAAAAACTTTAGAGAGTAAATATCACGAATTAAAAATCGAACAAACTTCGCGTCTGATTCGCACAAATGTTTCTCTAACGCAGAATACTTGCGTTCTTCAAAAGACATGCAATTCGCGTATTCTCCGCCGCGAATTCCGCGTTTCACAAAGCGTCGCCGAAGTATCGGTAAAGAATAGTTACGCAACAATTTCCATCGTTCACCGAGAGCCATCATAACCGAAGTCAGCGAAACTGCCTAGTACGGCTATCAGAGTTGGTAAGTGTTTAATGGCGCTGTGTCGGCGTTGCGCACGGTCGTTACGAGCTACCTATAGCTATGTGATTGCTCGTGATTCGCGGCTATAAAAAAAAAAAAAAAAAATCGCACAAAACGGAAAATTTCACCAACTTTTTTCCGCGAAAACACCACCGATGTAAAACAAAAATGCACAGTTAAAACAAAACAGCGAATATCTGAAATTCTATGTGATTTAAAAATAGTGACGATCATGCAACAAATATTGATATACATGTATAATAAAACGTCCGAGTTAAAACACGATGTGCGTAATATTACAAGTTCGGGCTTTTTAATCGAAAATGTAAATTTCTTAAAGCGCACGCGGAAAACCGTGTACAACAATATTAATCTTTTTATTTTTTTGCCCTGAATTTCGGCCAAATAGCGAACCGCAATCGGGTCGGAAGTGAGATCGTTCGACTATCGCGCATGTGGCATTATTGCAATTTAATGGTAGCTCCGGCAAGCGCTGTCGTTTATTATGCCACGCTACGTGTTGCTACTCGCACGCTCGCAGTGCCGTCGCCTATCTCGTCGGTTCGTGCCTGTAAAAGCAACGGGTTATAGAGTAATAACTCGGCTCTGTATGACGCGCATCATCCTCTCGTGCCTCGACCCGACCGACCGACCGACGTGCTCCCTTGCAAGCCAAACAACGCGAAGCGTCGCGACGCCTACGTTCGCACAAACATCGTCGTCGCGGTCCCGGCCTCGGCCTCTTCTCGCATAAACGTCAGTCTATCTGATGTCCCTCGCGCACCATTTAACATTTAATGGACGACACCCTATCCGAAAAGTGCCGTTTATCATCCCCGGCAGGTTCTCATGTCATAAAGACAACAGCATTTCACATATAACTATTGATCGTCGATATACTACAGAATTCCATAAATAATATATACATATACATGTATAACAGAATTTTGACTTTTAGAAGAATATTCAGAATCAAAGTAAATATTCTTCTAACTTGTACTCTATTTTTGTCAAATTAAAGATGACTCAAAATAAAGTCGAAAACTAGCTAAGTATTTTTTACAGATATTAACTTCACATTACATCAACAGCTGGTTCATACAGCTGTTGATGATAGATTTATGTTATTGAATATTTGGATAAAAAAATATGTTTATATAACCTCCTGATTTTTAAAGTTTTCCTGTTTTATATTATATTGTGTCAGACAACTGCAATACTTGACGCGCCTCACGTGCCGTCACAATTAACTCTAAGGGTTTTGGAATCTCGGCACGTCCCAAAGTAGGTATAGGGACGAATTGCGTTTTGCCGATGAATTTAATTAACCTTACAATCTCCCGTGACGGCGCAATCGACAAGGCAGAAAGCGTGAATGCGCACGCAACACAATATTCCGCATACTTTGTCGGCGCACCGTCGAAATGACGGTCGCTGTAAGACGAGACCGCGCCGCCTACTATATTTCGACGGGTCCTCCTTTCGCTCTCTCCGCACGAGCACCCTCGTTAAGCGTCTACGTGTCCGCGATTCTCAATCGGCTGATCCCGGCGCATTCCGACATTATTTTTCGACGGTTGATCGGCCGCGATTGAACTTCACCTTTTTGCAAAGTTCTTTCCAACTTCTTCGCAAGTTTTACACAAAAACAAATCGCGATCACCAACGCGTGTTCTTAAAACAAACTTGAAAATGAGACCAACTTGTATCTTCCATTCTCAACTTTTAACGACTGTACATGTAACAATATACGCAACTAGAGTAACGCAAACAACATAAACTGCCAAGAAGAATCTCCAACTAGGAAAAAAAAATCACTAACTAAAATAACGATGTGAAGGATCTCGGGAAAGTCCCCGCGACTCGTCTCGTGTCGCGCGCTCACATAGACACGCGTATGTACATATGCAACCCTCCTTCCCTCTTGATATCGAGCAACCGCCGTTAGATGTATGTACGTGCCCACGGCTGCCAAGAGTCACAAGAAGAGACCAACGAAAAGCGGGCGGCTGGGTCTAGGCAGCTATGTACGTCACGTCTGGGTTCTGGATTACATTTATATCCCCCGCGCCTTCCTTACCCGGACGAGCCCAGGGGGCCGATGCGCCAATACGTGCCTATAATCTTCCTCCTCTTTCGCTTCTCGCTCTCGATCGCGGAGAGATCTTTTCCCTCCCTCCCTCTGCGGGTCTACATCTCAACCCTCTAAATCGTCTCCGTGTGTTCGCGCGCGCGTGTGCCGAATCCTTCTTGTGCACGTACGTGTGCATAAAAGACCATGAAGTACGTAGCGGAATGGCATAACTCGGCCTCACGATGGTGACTACGTTGCCGGTAGTACATCTCCCGACTAACGCTATTACTCCTGCGGGACGTTTTTATTTCTGAACGATGTCTCGGCCATGACTCGAAAGTCCTTATCCGACGATTCCGCGGTATGCCGGAAGATAATCCGACGAGTCGACACGGCGATAACGTAGATATTGGCGAGGAAGCTCGCGGAGTCGTTAAAAGATGTTACGACGAGAGTTACGAGAGTTCGATGACAAAATCTAACATTCGTACGCCGTTTTGTTCAAGAAATATCAAAATGTATTCAGATGTATTCGTTCAAAAATACATGCTACTGTTCGGTGTGGTCGGAACTTACTGTAAAGGGAATCGAAAGAGCGGTACAACAATCGATAAATCTCGGCGAGGGAAGCGTTCCCTCTTCCAGCCTTCCTTACTAAAATCCAACCCGTATTCGCGTCGGTTGTCCATTCTTTCTTTTTCTTCCCTCTCGTCCCGTGCATGGGTGATTTACGAGAAAGGCTTAACAACAGCTGGTTTGTTTTTATCAATAGTTAATTCGCAATTTACATCCGTTTAAATATTCATACCGCCGTTGCGCCGCGAAAACCAGGAGCTTTCGGTCCTCCGCATACTTATTCGCGAATCCTCGATCCCTTTCTTCCTCGCGTTCTCTCTTTTTGTCCTCTCTCTATCTCTCTTTCCTTTCTCGCCGCTTTAACCCCCTTCCCCCCCCCTCGTGTGTTACATCTTCTATTCTTCTCTGCGGTGTCTTTCTCTCCCTTATTTTTTTCCTCTTTCAACGCTCCCGCAGGGGCAACAAAACCCCAGACAAGGGATACGTTCGAATGCCTCTACAAGCCGAAACCTCCCACGCATTAAATTCTAAAGCCGCTTTCGAGTTTCGCGAGCTCTGCTCTCTTTTCTCGCGCGCATGATGATTCCGAGCTTCTCGTGTCGCCAAACTTTGTCCTGAAAACACTGGATTGCGGTTATACGATCGTGGCAAACGTGGTCGAACGTTTCTCTGTTTGTCCTGTGAGAGAGGAAACGAAAGGTACGCGCGACGGCGCAATCGTGAGCGATTTCGTGCCGACAGTTACGGGCATGTGATATTATAACGCGGGCGTAATTAATTAAGCCCAATGGTAGCGCGGTAATGCAGGTCGAATTCGCATATGCCTCGGATGTAGACGGTTAATTATGCGAGTGTATTTTGCATGGGGAACTGTATGTGCCAGAAGGATAGGGTAAACAATATATAATGAGTCATATATGTGTGAAATTAATTAGGCGAAAGAGGATTGCTTTCAACTTCAACGATCTTCCTCTTGATATATTATCGTAATGGGAAATGGCCGATGTGAGGCAAAAAACCAGATCTTCGGGTCGATGAACTTTAATTTGGGAGTGGGATTAGGATTGCTTTCATTTCGAGTAAAACGCAATCCGAGCAGTTGCATAAAAAAACACGTTAAAACGCAATTGTTAAACATTACAAGTGAATGAGCGATATATATATGTCACCTATAATATGTATACATATATACATAAATTTATAACAATATATCTAAGAATTTTGTTTTTTGGTTGCACGTATATATGGGGGCAAAGTTGATTTATAGTCGACAGCGGTTCTGGCGAAAACGAATAATATGTTTCTCTCTCTCTCTCTCTCTCTCATCACATATGTACGTTTTACAACAACCTCCGTGAGAACGGGATGAAATCTAACTTTGGAGGTAAACACGTATATCGCTGAATGAATAATAATTTTCCTGAAAATGAAATATCACGGCCGGCTCATCCGCTAAGTCGCCGACCGAAAACAATTCCCATTTAACACTTGATAATTCACTCGTATTTTAATAAAATGTTGATGGAAAAGCCGCGCGTAAAACGAGAACTTTTCCCTCAACTCGGTTACAGCCGAGACGTGTCCGGAACAATGCGCAACGTGCGAGTAAAGTTACTAAAATGTGTTGCGAATGCTGCTTTTCTCTCTCGTTTTCCCTCTACACACTCTCTCACTCTCGGAACATCGACAGACTCGATGTCAAATTTGCAAAAGTACCATCCGCATCTCGGGCCGAAACTTTGTTTTTATTCCGTGCTTCGAAACGGAATATATATGTACGCGGCGCGTACATACCGCCCTCACAGCTCTCGGTTCACATTCGAGCGAGGTCGTCCTTTCCCCGAAACTTGTCAACACGCACGCATATTTGCGTGTTTTATTCATGAAATACGTGGCCTGTCTATCGCATCGGCGTGATAAGATCCGGAAATTGCATGTACGATGTTCCGCCCGCGTAATCTTGTCGCCTGCGAGACGACGAGGCTCTCTCACTCTCTCTCTCTCTCTCTCTCTCTCACACACACACACACTCTCTCTCTCTCTTTGCAGCAAAACGACGCAAACACGATGTCTAGAATTTATCTGGCCTTGATGTGACTGCCGCTTCACGACGGAAAATTAGCTATTTTCCGTCAGACATCGAAGTTGAAAGTTATAGGTGTTACGGTATGTCTCACTTTCGTCGCGTCTCTTCTTCGATTCTCCAGCAAAAAATTGATGCCGCTAATAACAACTTCTGGAAATTGTGTCGAGCTACTTGATAAATTACAAATGAGCAATTCTCTCTGAAAAGTTCGTACGTTCCGAATTTAATCTGTCAAGTTCTTGGTCATCATCTTTCGAAGCTCTTAGCGTTACGACGAATATCGAGGCTCAAACGGGATCTCCAATCCCGTAATAGAGAAATCACGAACACTTCGATTATTACGGTTATCGCGCGCGTCACAATGCATTCGTGACTCGATCAGCGCGCGGCACGTGTAAACACCGGCTGGCAGCATTTATACGATCGCTGCAAGTGTGAAGTTGAATGCGCGCCGATATGCTAAGTTAAAGCCTCATGAGGCTTCTCAGCGTCAATAACAACGCCGGAGGATGCTTTCCGTACACACGAAGCGTTCGCTGTATCAAACGTCGAGATCGGTTCTCACAAAGAGAAATAATCGACATGCTCGATAATATTTCTCTCTCGGTTCCAGAGAAATGGAAGTTTAATTACAACCAAATAAAATATATATATTTTCGTGAAATTAAATTTAATTCAGTGAAACGCGAAATCTCCATCACGCGGAGTAGAACGTGAATTTTTCCTCTACGTAATTGGCAGCAATCAACACGCGCTCGGACAACGTGTGTGTGTGTGTATATATATATATATATTTATATACACACGTACAGGTCGACCATGTGCGCAATGTCACGCTCTCGTGTCCTCATCGCTAATGACTCATTATCACGAGCAATCGCCCCTTATACACGGCGTCGCCGCTCTCGTCTCCTATCACGTTAAAGCCCCCCTGTCGGGCCTATCTTTCGTCCGTGCTTGCGCGTCCGCTCCATACATATTCAATCCGTCATGCGATCAATTGTTAATCAATTAATTAACAACGCGAGCGGTACTTTAATGACAGCGCGCGCGATACTGCCACGCCTCACGAGACTCATTTGAGCACTCCGTTCATTATCCGTGCAACATAAACGCGCGTAATTCCCCGCGGCAACTGCATCGCTAGGAAAAATAATCAAATCGAACAACTTAAATAATAAAGAAAAAACTTCAAAAGCGTAATTTTCAAAATCGAAGATAAAACGAGGTGTTAAAGTGCACAGAGTTCGCGAAGACATTTATTTTTATTATAATAATACTAGTGATAAAATATATACGCAAAAACTTGGAAACATCGAGTAACCTCCTTTCTAAATGTAATAAATATTAAGACATTTTTTTATTACTTAAGTGCCGCCAGCTTGATTAATATTTGTTTAGCGTCGAGGCTGAAAAAAACGCTCGCTGGTTTACCGCTTTCTCCGAAGGTCAATCGAATAACGAGGGAGCGCAAAAGAAAAAAAAAAAAAGGAACGTTCACGGGCTACCTCGCGCGGTAAAGCGGCGCGTTTTTCCCGTCAAGTACGAAAGCCGACACCCGCGCGTACCTCGTACACGTACAACGGCGCGGCGTATTTCCCGGCCCCGGCTAAGCCGCCGGATAGAAACTCGGCAGTGTGGTCGTTTTTTCCGGCGAGAGTTCGGGGAAAAACGCTCTCGTGGAAAATAAGGTCGCCGCCACCTAGCCAGCTCCGGTATAACGGATTAAACGCGCTCCGGTATAAAAGCGCGCGTGCCGATAAAACGCCTCGACCTCCCCCCCCCCAACTTTCTCTCCCTCTTCCCCGTCGTCATCAAGCTCCGTTTCCTACCGTCGCGTTAATGTATCCCGAGCTTGTAGTTTGTATTACGACCACTAAAAATCCCTTATTTCTGGCTGTCGCGAGAACATGCGAGGAGGAACAACGTCGAGGATTTCCGACGCGGAAAGTGCGCGCGGAAGGGGTCATCGAGCTCGTGCCACATCTGCGCTTTTCCCACGGCTTTAGCCCGTAGCGCCAGCTAGACCGACAATAAGCTGATAATTGAGCTTTTGAATAATTCGAGCTATTTAATCCAGGGTTTAATAAAGCCCCATCCCGTCCGTCGCCGTTACGAAACGGCTGTGAATTTCATTAGAGACTCATGAGAGCTCGGAGGACTCGGCGACATTAACGCTCGCAATTTTGTCGCCCGGTCTTTTTTTCTGACAACGGCACTGAAAAAGGGCCCGGTGTAAGCAAATAGTCCGAAGAAACCTTCGCGAGTGAAGAGAGTGTGAGAGAGAGAGAGAGAGAGCGCAACCCTTTAATCGAGCGGTCGGAGCGCGAGTGTTTTGTTTGGGGAAATTTTGCGAGATGTTTTGTGTTCAGCAAACATTAACTCAAACCAGCAAACTTTTATCAAATACTAAACACAACAGGTCACACTTATTTGCACGCACCACTTATTTTCTGACACTGGTGGTATACTCTCTGTGCGGAACAAAACAGCGCGAGTTTGTATAAAATTATGAGGTCTTGATCATCTTTTTGAATACAGTTGAATACAGAAGTTGTCACCATCACATTATTATTATTCTTATCATTATTATTTTTATCTTGATTAGTATACATCTCTCTATTTCTTTTATATATAAAGATAACAACACAATATATAAAATGAATTATTATTTTTACTTTTCTAAAAAAAACTAATATCTTTAGTGTCGGTTCATTATGAAAAATTTTTGCAACACTGTATGCGCCAAGTAATTAAACCTCATATATAAGTTACGCTCGGCAAACGCGCAGCGTTAAAATGATTATCTTCTCTCTCTCTCTCTCTCTCTCTCTCTCTCTCTCTCTCTCTCTCTTCACTCCTTTTCTCCAACATTTCCATCTAATCCGTTAACGTCCGGTTATTTGGGGCACTGGACTGAACCAAAACTAGTTTATGCGACGACGAGTGTTTAGTATCGCGGAGTTCTTTCATCGGTAGATTAGTTAATTTCGGTGCTGCTCTGGCCGTGGGTCCCCGGATCCCCGATGTAATTAGCTGTACAATAGGAAACAGCAGTTTCCCCCGCGTTGCTCTCTATCGCATCGACGATGTAACGTCTAAACCAATCTCCGGCACCAGACAATTATTACACCCGCATTTCGTACGTAATCCACCCACCGTCCGTGCCACGGAGGTGGTGTTGCGGACAAAAGTATTCCCCGAGGTTAATGCAGACTGCATTAGGTGAGCATGCCGACTGCATGTACTTCCGCAAATGATCACTTTTAATGGTTAAATCCATTCACTTAAGGAGCGTTTATCGTTCTACGCTTCTCTCTCTCTCTCTCTCTCTCTCTCTCTCTCTCTTGTGCGCTTGAGGGGTCCTTCCCAGAGCGCCTCATAAATAAAGCACCAATCAATCAATCAATCAATCTCTCTCGGCTTCTTTCAGTTCTATAAACTGATTCCAAGAAATTTCCTTTTTAAAGCAACGCTATTACTGACTTGACCTGATATGTGAATCGTAACGAATATGTAAGGATTTCAATTATGTGTGACATATGAAAAAATTTATTGAAATTCTTACATCACGTCTTCACGTAAAATTATCTCACATAATATTCAAACGTACACATGTCAAGAATAGCAGTAGTGCAAAATTTCTGAATTTTTTGTTTGTAATATCGAAGAGAGAGAAAATAAAATTTATTTATTTTTTCTATACTCTTTTCATAAGTCTCTTTCTCTGATCTTAGAATATAATTTTTTTGTTTTTAAATATATACGATTTTTTTAGAAATATATACAACATATCGATTTTAATAGTACAACTACGCGGAATAAACTAGATTATATTAACTGTTATTAAATACTATTATTTCAAATATATCAATTACTGCCAGTATCATCTTACACACATTTCTCCGATTAATTGACATTTGTCACTAATATACAATTACCCCAAAAGCATCAATTAATCAGTTAATTTACTATCAAGTACAAAATATGATCACAAATGTATATGTATGCGATCTAATAACAAGCGATTCTAATATAACAGAGTGAGTTTAATAATATACTACATTTGTAATAACTGACCTAATTCGAAATTACGTGATTGAATAAGATGATTTTTTTTATTTAATTTATCGAATTGAGAATCACCATTTTATTTCTCTCTGCAAATCCTTTAAACTGTAAAATTCTATTAAATTTAGATTTTTATTAGATTTTTTTTTTTGCATAATTGCAGTCGTTAGCGCGCAAACAAATTTTAATTACATTCTGAAAGTAAAGCGTGGTTATTACACACTCATATGTGTATGTACATGTGTAACAGAAATGTGAAAGCGTGGATAAATGAAAACTCATTGTCAAAGAATAACGTTACATTAGTAAATAAAATGCTCGTAATTATGTTTCAAGTTTAATTGCGAATATCTTGCCGAGGTGACTTAAAAATATGACACATTGTGTCTGAAATATCAATACGCGTTTCAGTATCGATATTTCAGATCCAGCGCTATCCTAAGCGATAAACTCGAACGTACAACTCAACTACTAAACATCGATCAATAGTAGGTACAGACCACTTCCTGAGGCTGTCGCAGTCAGTTTATGTGGACACTTCATGCTTCTGTAGACAGGACACACACGTGCATGCATTTTGACTTGTGCTCGTCGCTACGAGCGAATTGGTACACACCAATCTGACGTAACCGTGTACGAGGGAGTAGTAACACACAATCGGTTAACACAACAGCAGACCGAGTCCGATATCCATATATGGACGTCAAAGGGAATTCCCACCTTGTGGGACGCACAGAGTTGATGCTCTCGGCAGACTCCTTGACTGTCGGCATAGTTAAAATGTCATCGCGGATGCGGTTGCTAGAACATCGCCGCATGGGGGCTGCTTTTGATCATCCCGCTTATAGTCTGTCGAATGGCAGATACGGCGCTCGAAACGATCTCGCCGATCAGTCCCTTTTATATAGACTCTCGATACTCTGTGTGTGTGTGTGTGTGTGTGTGTGTGTATGCGCGTGTTGGTTATCACTTACATATTGACTTGGCATTCAAGACAGAGATCCGTTGTATACGTTCACTGACAAACATCAAATTATTTTTTTTTAAATCTAGCCGACGATCTTAATACGATAATCGTAATGCAATGAAGTATACATTACAATATATAAACGGTCTAGTCTTTTTTTTTTTTATTCGGGTTTATAATATTATAATTAAGACTGACGTAAATGGAACATTCTCCGCAATAATTTATATTGCAGTTATTTTTTCTACATCAATGAGAGAATTATACAAATATAATAAATTGTCTTACTGTACGTCAAGTTTGTTTTAAACTTTGTTAAAACGTACAAATGATCTTAAATGTAATTCAAAGCTAGAATAAATTTTTACTTTTAAATTATATTTCAGATGTATTTTTGTTTTAAATATCTCGGTTCGAGTTTTTAAAAAGAAAGAGAGAGAGAGAAAAAGAGAAATAATCTCTATTCTACTCTCGTGGATGTCTCTACTGTCATCCGTCCTCTTAGTAAAATATAAGATTCATGAGATGTTCCGTGTAAGAATGCAAGTTTTATGAACTAAGCGAACAAGAAAGAGAAAATTCGCATTTATACTGACATTTCTTCACTGATAGTTTTGATTGATACGGTTGACACTTTTCTTATCTATTTTAATCTCTTGCATACAAAATTATTGCCACGCTGTGTACTGTCTAAAATTCTGTCTTCGATTTTCAATACTCTAGTAAAAAACCAAGTACACAGCTTTTACTTTTTGAACATTTATGTCTGACGTCATATCCGACGTCTAGCAACATGTAAAAATAGTAATTGTGTACAAAGTGCACATTTGTAATAAAAAAAATACTTTGTGCGCATGTGTGCAAAAAATAAACAAATAGACAAACATTGCTTATAAAACCTGAAACAATGTAATAAAAGCACTCAGATCATACACACCAAGCATCTTCTAGCATCGTAACAATTGTTAGGCCTAAAACGTGCGAGCGATTTTTTTATCGCGCGGTTTTAAAACGTTACGCTAAAGTAACCGCTCACTAAATGTGTACATCACTATGTATGTATAAATAAATGTGTTCCATCTGCGGTGTAAAAGTTTTTACGCCGCGCACAGTTAGTTTACCGCGCGAAAAAATCGCACGTGTGTTTCAGGTCTTACAGTTTTATTTCACAAAAATCAATAATTGATCCACATATTTTTGTGATCGGCTATAGCAATAATTTTAATCCTCCGATCAGTTTCACATTTTTTTATTGAAAGGTGTTTGCTATACTCACACACATATACAGTTATATATACTCTAAAATTTTAATAACTCATCTGTCAAAATTGATGCGTTCTATCACAAAAACCCAGATTGATGATTTTACTGTCACGTAAAACACTTGTCACAGTTGAAACACTTGTATAACGTAGCATATACAGTCAGTCAAAAAAGTCTCCGTACACCGTATAAAACTTAATTTAAGATTGCATAATTTTAAAGGAAATGAGAATAAATAAAT
>QVNV01002780.1:0-16622 GCA_014825455.1 Pseudomyrmex pallidus
AATTCATTTGATTATTTTCTGTTAATCTGTAGAGCCGTTTTTCTATCCGAGCAATAATTACGAAATGCAATCTAAAGTACGAATTATTTTGATCGGTAATAACAGGACGGTCCAGGACCCTCTTAATGTATATATAATGTATATACAAATTTGTGAAGTTTCATACTCAATGGAAATATATATATATATCACAAACAATCTTTGTATCTTTTTTTGCCATCTCAATATTCTACGTATATTGCTCATAAATTAATTAATTGTAATTTTGTTATCGTTATCGCTGTTACTGCAAATTTATATTCGAATCACGCGGCGGCGAATGATAAACGAAAAACCTCGACCGTCGCAATGTCATCGACGATATATTCGCGATAACATCAACGAGTCTGAAAAACATCGTGTATTATTTGCAATTTGACATTACATACGCATAACTACGCATATGTCGTCGTAATGGGAATAAACTCGTGTAAACCGGCCATATATACATATTGTATATTTTCCCGCGGCACACGTGGTCCCTCCCGATCGTCACCCGTCATTGACTATGCTTATTCAACGTCTCGGCAAATACAGTTTGCCGAGCGATTAGCGACGTCCTACGGGAAACCGGTTTTTGAGCGCGGCGAGCGCGACGGTCTCTTTTACGGCAAACAATTTCGCGAGAATCCGAGTTTTTCTGTGTTTTTCGCCGGACGATAAGCTGCCGCGGAAAAGAACGATTTGAAAAACGATCGGTTCGATTCTTCGCGGCACGAAGAAAAGCTATCAAAATCTCGTCGTGTGTATATTACGCAAGTGTATGCTGTTTTTTATGCAATCTGGAACTAATCCTTAATAAAACAGATTGTTATTCTTGTCTTGAAGACGTCAAGATGAGATTATTTTTCTTTTTGTGTTTGAAAAATCACACACACAAAAATATCGCACACGGAGACGATAACAAAAATATAATTTATGAGAAGCGGATACATCGAAGAAGCACACATTAAAGTATTATATTGATGAAAGTTATAATGAAAGTATACATGTGACGTTAAAACAAAACAAAACCAAAATATTATAAAAAAAGCACGAAATTCTGATTTGAATTTAATTACAAAGACAGCACAAAATTTTTATCTTTCATAAGAAATAACTTTCATAGCTCCAAAGACGCCCACACGGTCACGTTTGTAATCATATAAAAACTGAAAAACAATTATAATTAAAAAATGTAAAATAATTATAATTACGTATTATAATATTTGAATAATATTAACATTACATTTAACTTCTTGAAGCTAGAAAAGTTTACAAAGGCGTTTATTTCGAAAAGAAGACAAAGCTAAGTAATCTTCGTCGCGCTAAAATCATCTACCGCGAACGATCGAATTGCAAATCCTGCTCTATTTTTTGTTTTTGTTTTTTTTTTTTTTTTTAATAATGCACCAACATCTCTCATTTCGAAATAAACGTCTCGTGAAAGCTGAAACGCGCAAAGCTAACCAATTACCATGAGAATTGAGACGGGAGGACGATCAGGTGTGCCGCACTTTGCGAGACGGTTGTGTCTGCTAGTTCGCCAGACCTGTGAAAAAATTGCGCATGCAAAATTCGGCGCTCTCCTTATTCTGGTTTTTTTTTTTTTTTTTATATCTTTATCGGTGTTTCGTTATCGCTTTGCATGTAAATCAACGTAAACTTTGCGCGCGCTTCGAAATTACGCGCTTTCTTTTGTGCAATATGATGCATAAAGTACTCTTGAAGAAATGTGTACATTTATAACAATTTGTTTTTCCTACGGCGTGAATAGACGTTATTTTTTTGTGCCGGCGTTATTCAGTTCCAACAGCTTCAGCACTAACAAGTAATATATGCGATACACAATGCGAGTGTGACGCATCAAGACCGGCCGGCGCCAACATTGTTAAAAGATTCTCATAAGCCGATTTTCCACACACCGAGCTTTGTAACAACCGGATCTACATTTTAGTGACCAGGTCGATTTTCCGTTCTTTCGTCGCTTTAAATTATTTATAACTAACTCAGAAAACAAATTTGTAACAAAGTATGTGAAATTAAAGACATTTAATTAAATTGCTGCTGTTGTCAACACAAAAACTGAGTAATTTCTAAAAATATCCTACGATTATAATATTGCCTCAGAAAAATTTCTATGACGTGTAAAGCTAGCGCTAAAATTTGCGCGCGTGTGTTGTCATTCGTGTATAAAATTCATCAAATTTGTGAAATGCGAATACGCGCATATTTCGGCGCTTAAAAATTAATCACGCAACACCTACTGTATGTCAACTTTCAATTTTTGCGACTCTCTCTTGTAAAAAAGAGAACTCACCTTTCTGCTGCGACAGGCCTGCGGATTGGAGCATTCGGACGACCGCCGACTCCGATTAGTCTTGTAAATGTCCCATTCGTTTTTCACCACGGGCATCATAAACGCCATCTCGTCTACCTGGTTCTTTGGTACACTCTATATTTCTTTTTTCTCCCTCCTCTCGTAGGATCCTCGCGATCACTGTCCTGTCTGGCGTGCCACACGCTTCGATTACGTCGGCTTTCTTCCTCCTTCGTACTCTTTCCCGTCTTCGTCACTCCACAGCGACTCTAGAAAGTTCAATGCGCACGAGACACTCGAATGAAGGCAATTCTCACTGTCTCGAGAATATCGATTCTCGCGCGCTAACGATCTCGCAATTATCTCGCCGTCGACTTCAATTCACGACCGCGCGAATCTGACAAAAATCAAACGGTGTAGCTATCGATTCGCACGTGCTGACGACGTTTTGTTTCCACAATCCGTTCGCTGCTTCCACGACGACAATCGCTGCTGCTACTGCGTCAGGCTAATCGAACTTGGCTAGGATCAACTGCAAAACCGCATACACGTACGCCCCCTTCACAAAAGTGTGCTGCGATGCGCCCGCCTTGTGAGTGTTTATTACGTATCTGCTCAATATATTGCGTATGTTTCGTTCAGTGTCGGCTTTTTCGACAGGTCCGCTTTTCGATTTCACGTCCGTTCGTTGCGGCAGTCCGCTACGGAATGAGCACGCCGGTCTACGTGTGGATAAACGACAGAGGCTCGTGAAACCTCGGTGGGGACGAGCGTGCATCGTCATTGGCCGACGTTGAGGCGGGACACCTACGTCACGGAGTTGCCATTGATTTTTCAATGTTGATACACACGGCGGCGTGACGTGCCGGATTGAATTTTTGGCGGCGCTCTTCTTATACGGTCGCATTATCGTGATCGTAGTCACGTAAGTGTGCGCGGGAATGCGAGGGAGGCGACCGGAGCAAATAAGACTCATTAAATGTCTGAGGATAGAATCTGAATCTCCAGAGGAACCCCCCGGTGATGTACGGTAAAACAGTCACGATTATCAACGATACCACGCGCCAAAATCAATTGTTAATGACAACACTTTTTGAAATTGACATTCATCGAATGAAACTTATTGCGAGTTGTGATATCTCGCTCCGGTTAAATTCTAATTGTTTTAAATATAAATATCTCTATTTATCTTCTTATGTTACGTTTGAAGAAATTACCTCGAGGAAATAAAGATATGATAAAAGAAAAAAATAAATCAAAGATAAATCCATAGATGAAAACGATTCCTCGTTCTTCTTGGTTCTTCGTGGTGTAATCATTACATATTTCGAGCTAGTACAGCTAGTTCCTGTACTTGAGAGTGTCCACTGTCTACTAGGAATAAATAAATTACACAACGAGAAAGAAATGAAGAAAAAAAACAGTAGTCGTGAACGCTAAAGAGCCAGTGTGTCCTAAAATGCGAAATCGCGCCGGCTCTGCTTTAGAAATTAAGATGTCACAAATAGCATTTCATTCTATATTAAGCAAAAGATAACAAGCAAAGAAAATGGATGAAAGGTTAAGAAGTTTCTTATCTACATTTATACTCACACACACACGCGCGCATAGATAAATTAGATAACTTGTTTTACTTTCGCAGCAAATAACATTTATATTTGATATTGCGCACTCGTTAAAGTTTAATTAAAGAAACGACTTTGTAAGAGTTTATCGTGCAACCTACATCAATAATTACTGCGGTAAGAGCTCAAAAAGAACAAAGATAAATAAATAACAATAATTATCAACTCAAAATATATAGAGACAGAGAGAGAAAAAGAGAGAAATGTTTAATTTTTTATATTTTTAAATGAATTTTGTGTATAGAAATAAAATAAAACATAATAAAAACATATATACAATAAAAGTAGTATACAATAAAACAAACGAACAGCAATCGCATATTGAACATTTTTCTTATTTCGAGCATAAAACTTTTAATTAGTTAAAACTTGCAAAACTATTTTAAACATAAATATGTGCTGAAAATTAAAACTAAAAGTGAAAAATAAAACTTGTTTGTTGCTTATAAAAGAGTAATGCGCTGAACAAACAAAGCGCACGTATAACACGCATACACATGTGGAAACTAGACGTAAACACTATACTATTTCACGTAGCTTGCAACATGTCTGATAAATACTCTGTTAACACAAACAAGTCAGTTCAATGGTCCTGAAACTGATATCATTAAAGAGAAAACTTTAGTTTTCTTTAATCGAATGTATCCATTTGAAAGTAAACATATAATATGTCACCGTGAAAGTCTCGTTAATTATTTCACAATAAAATTAATCTTATTCGTTTATTTGATGAGTCATCTTGTTGCTATAAATAATAAAATGTGGTTTTTAAAATATTTAGATGTATTTCCCTTTAAATTAAAAAACAAAATACTTTCTTGAATATTTCATAAAAATTAAGTTACGAGAAAATTGCTTACATATAAATTGCATATAAATAAAAATAGAACTTTTTTTGCACAACAAAGAGCACATCTATATTTATAACATTAATGATGATATTATAGTAGTAGAATATTAATGAGATAATATAGCGACACACATTGTTTAGCACATTAATTACCTGTTTGCACTTTCCAGACTCCTAATTTCATACTAATTTTCCCGACTGACAAACAAAGCTTTCGGCAAATGTGTGTATCAGCAAATTAATCATTGCAAAATAAAGTATGCATCTGAACAAACAACCAAACTTCGTAATGATTGATGATGAGCAGTAAACTGTTCCAAGATTATACTAAAGAACAGTTTTTTTTATAATTAAATATACTTATATATGTTATATTTTCTCTTAATAAACATATAAAGTTATATATATTCAAAAAGATCTCAAACGTTTTGAGCACAAATAGTTTGCGAGCAGTTTTCATCGCATGTTTACAAAGGATTGTATAAAAATATCGTTTACTTTTGCGGTCTTGTGCGATTATCTTGCGGTTAAGAAAAGGTTGATAAAAATATCAAATATGATAGTGAACACTGTTGTGTTGTCTCGTATGTAGCGCAATTTCTGAACAAGAACTCATTTAAACTTGTTGAAATACTTTTTCGACAGTGTGTGTAGATAAAAGAACATCGGAAATCAATATTCCACATATATTTTCATAAACAACGCAGCCGTAGTTTATGCTAGTTTATAACGCGTATACGCTATGAAAGCATGCCATGCATACACAATAGCCGTAAAATAATATTTAGATATTTAATGTAAACAATAAATTAGACAATAAGAATGTGAAGAATCACACAGACGTAACGCGTCCATTAAACGTCTAATAAACATTCACAACTCCATGTGATGTCTAATAAACATCTAATGAAGGTTTGTATAGAATGTTATTCCGTGTGGGAATGTACTCGCACATAGAACAAAACTTCACAGAAATTTTATTAGATCTCAATTAGATATATCGCATAAAGCTATGGATATCTAATAAATATTTAATGAAATTTTTGTGTTTAATAAAACTTTTATATTTGTAATATTATCCTTACAGAAATAGATTAATGATACGACCAAACTAATATTTAGTTATTTATTTTGAATATTAAACTTACTGTCAAACATTTGTATTATTCAAACTAAATATTATTATACACATCAATAATAAATTTTTATAAGGATAAGATTGCATCAAAACGCTATCGAAAGGGAAAACAAAATCTAAAAATAGAAAGTCAAATTGCTTCGCAATTTAACGCAATATGTGATATATCTATAAAAAGAATAAAAATGTGAGAAATTTTTATATAGACATTTTCTGGCGTGCATATAAAAATATACCTATTATATTTAAATATAAAAGTTTATCAGCATTTGATAATTCAAATCATATTATATTACATAGAAACAATATTATCGTACGTCGATTCAGATCATTACCGATTGTTGATCAAGTGCATATTCTGTTTAACAATTGCGCGCATCTCAAACATTCAATTTTGTATATATTCTGGTCCGATTATTTTGTCTGCAAAGACTTGAAATCTAATTTTTGTGAACGCATTACTGAAAAAAAATTTAAATATTAATAATGCGATATAAAACAAAACATGTTACAATTGTAAACTTCTTTAAAAAGAATTTGACATCAGTTTTTTATTTTAAAAACTAAAACAGATCCGAAATTATTCTCACACACATAATTTTTTGTTTAGATACACCAAATATTGCATTGTAATGCGTGATTTGTTCCAATTAATGTTTCTTTTTTAAAGTTTGATTGTTAGATGCCCACATTATAATTTGTAACATTGTCGAATCGCATCGCGTGAAACGTAAAGATTGAGCAAGTCAGTCTCGGCAATACTTACGCTTGTCGAGACGGTTGCTTTCGTGAGAAATGAACAATGCATTCAACCCTCTTTTATCGATTTTCCACCAAGGGACAGAGTTACTCCGGAGACCGTCGCGCTTGCTACTTAAGTCTCTCTGTGGTTAGTGACGCAACGCGGATGAAAAGGGGAAAACGTGCGCGTCTTTTCAGCAAGTTGCTCAGCAAGCTGAACGATAATCGCTCCAGTTATTTGGTGTCACAAGAACAATAGATGCGACAAAACGTAAAGTATCCGCATGAGTAAACTTGACGGGCATCTATCATTCTCTTCAATTTTTTAGTAAGTGCAAACATGGTGTGAATCTTGTTAACGAATATTTACACAATCCGCTACACGAGATATCGATTTGTATATATTAATTCCTAATTTAAAACTTCCGTTAGCTATTTTCTCGATTTAAAAAACTTAAAAAAAAAACTTATCTTTCTATGTACCAAGCGCTACTGGGACAAGCGCGCATAAAACGCTCGCGAAATGAGTACGGGGTCGCTATGAAAATGCACCGCATCACGGCCATAAATAATTATAAACGCTCACGAGATCGACAGCTCTAATAAATTCCAAACGTTTCTTTTAAAAAACATTATATCTATAGTGTGAAATCTCATGTGCGTGAAGCGTGAATGCGACATCGTCCGCGCGGACACAGTGCGGTGTTGTCCCAAGCCAACCAACGCAGCAACAAAAAGGTTAACGACCCTTAACGTGCTTAAGGGTGAATCTGAACTGTCGAAGCCGTGGTATTCCGCGCAATTGAGCTGTACAGATGCGTCGACACGTTTCTACTGGTGCCGTCGAACCCCTTGAAGGGAGACCTCCGTGCCGTAGAATTGGAGGGGCGTCTTTAGTAGGACGTAGTTCGCGCTATGTGTCTCCGGGCCGGCTATATACAGTTCTGTTTCACTGGCGTGCCGGCCGCGGAACCGACGACGACGGATCGCGAATTGATCCTCCCCGACCGTGTAGATCGAGCCGGTCGCTTCCCAGTCAGCGATCGTCCTCGACACGAATGCGCATCGTCCGATGAGAGACCGTTCGTGATCTTCGAAAACCAAACCGCGCATCGACTTTAATCGAATCAGAACAACCGCGCGCTTAAAAATTTATACAGAATTTCAATAATTCTACAAAGAGAAAATTCGCGCGAGGCTGATCGTTTTTGTGAAACGTCGGGCTTATGTAAAACAAGTTTTCTTTTTGGTGAACATAACGGATGAATAAGACAGTGCGGAAGAGGAAAAAGAAGAGGAGAGGAAGACATGAGAAGAGGATCGGAAATCGCGGGGAGCAGCGTTGCGTTGTGACTCGTCTGCGGTTGCACGTGATAAAAGTCGATAACGAGAAAAATGGTGTTTGACCCTGTCTGCGAAGAGCAAAGAAAGCAATTCTTCAAGCAGAGTTATGGCGCTCATTTACCTGGGTAAGTGCACGCGCGCTCTTGGCGAAAACGCTTCCAAATTCGTGAGATTGATCTGACGCGCGTTTTATTGGCAGATCGGTGATTTTTTGTGATCAACTGATTTCGCGCGTACTTCGTCTTCTTTAAAAAGAAGGAAAATCTTTAAGAAGCAACATCGATTTTACACTTCTTATACACGCGAGAGGTGTGTTATTAATCGCGTACACGTACCACGTGACCGTCGCGATGAATAGTTGTGCTTTTTTGTTGATAAGAATAATCACATCTCGTTTTCTTATATACATGTAAATATGTTGTAAGTAAAAAAAAACAAAAAGCCATTAAAATATACTGTAAAAATTCAATAATGCTTATTGAAAATAAGAAGAGAAACACAGTAGTTTTACGTACGATAGAATTTTATGATTTTCTTGTTAGAGAATTAGTTGAACTGTTACGAAGATCTAATTGAATTTGCAGCTGCGTTATCATAGACACTAAACGTCTCGCTATAGCTTTATCTGTTGTTGCATAATGCATGCAAACACGCGGTGTCCAACAAAGGAGATCGTAACACAAATGCAGATACCTGTATAGGATAAGACGTATATAGTGCAACAATGTTTATTACTTTTGTCTAGAGGTACGATAAAAATAACGATAACCGAGTTATATCGTTTAAATTTTATCATTGTGTTTTTTTTTCTTCCAGAAAAAGTTCGAGTTTTTATTTAGATCTCGTTTAAATCTTTAACTTTTGCTATTGTTTGCTGTTCGGTCGCGTGAAGTAACGGAAATGTAACTTTCTACGAACGGTTATACATATTAAAACGCGGATGTAGAACGTACGATTAGAATATTTAATATGCTGCTCAGTATGTCTGAGTGAGTAAAACAAAAGCGGAAACTCGTAAACTCGCATTTAAACTTTGTGATTTCTCTAAAAACTTTGAGAATTGGATAAAGTGTGAAATCGAATCCGTACATAGAAAAACCGCATTTGATCGAAGAATTTTCAACGCGACATTTCTGCGCGCGAGATCAAATTCATGTTTGTTTTTCTTCCGAAGCAAGTCTGTCTGAAGCTGTTTGATTTAATTCGATCTGATAAATTTCTCGATCAAAGACTATTTGTAGTAAAAAAAAAACAGTGTAATATACATGCGAGCACACGTTGGATTATATTATTATACATTTGCGCAGTATTTGCCGATTGCGCGTGCGGACATTGAGAAAATCGAAACTCGGCGAACCGAAATTATGTCAGATTCGAAGTAGACCGCCGGACGACCACCGGAAACGTGCATTCCCGAAGTATTGACCTCGAAGTCGCACACGAAGCGCTGGTACCGCGGTTGGTACCGTGCCAATTTACACCCCACACGAGGGCTGTATCACACGCGAAACTACCCTCCTTTACTACATGGATCACCTCGAAACTATTTATCGTGATTTACCTTAGCCCCGGAGATATCGATCCGAACAAGAAAGGACGCGGATCGAAACCGGCGACTCTGTTCGTGAAAAAAAGAACGTCCGTCTAAAGACAACAGAACGTTCCAGCTGTCTCTTCCCGTTAACTCTACACGCTCCCTTTCTTTCTTGTGATAAAAATAGCAAGAAATGATTGACAGCGAATCGGAGAATAGTCGCGGATTTTATTTCTTCAACTTCGCAGATTGAAGTAGAAACTGAAATGTTAAAAAAAGAAGCATTTTAAGCACGGATTGTTCTGCTCATCGTCAAAGCGTAAAACGTAACGACTTACTTCGGCGACTAGTCGGAAAGAAACATGAAATCTAATCTGCTGGACACCGCGCAATCTCACTTCCCTGACACTGATCTTGCGATATAAGACACGGTAGGATAGTGCAACGACCCAGATACGATTTTATGTAGATATCTTATAGCGGGAACACGTGACAAACCGAATAGGAGTGACTTCGACGATGCACGCCGCTGGTTATCCCACCGTGACCGTCACAAAGTGAAGGCTCGATTTTACTGGGTCACCGGTAGTCCGCTTTTACGGTTCTGCGATTACTTTATTTAGGGATCGGCCGTGATATCATTCTCTCTCGGATGCGTTTCAAGCAATCAAGTTGATCGTATTCAAGTGTTACTAACATTCTCAGTTTTTCGAACAAGTCGACTTGTCAGAAATGTTGTTCCGATTGGCTGCAAGTCGCGAATTATAAATTAAGCATTATAGTTTTGTTTTGTATTGTATTTGTAATATAATAAAATATTATGTTTGCGTTGTATTGTTTAATAAAATTTGTAAGCGCGCGCGCATGCTTTATTACAAATTACACATTTTGTGATCAATTTGAAGAGCCAACTTTCTGTAATTGTGCTATTTTGTTGCTTACAACCTATTCAACGTTGGTAGAGATAGTGTAAGTCCACGCATATACGGTATCTTGTTGCGGTAAATAGCTGCATAATTGCGAATATAAATCTAATGAAGAAGTATACGCACATACATAACCATCTTAACCATATATACATGCAGATCTCAGGAATTAGATACGCTTCGCCAGACAGAGAAAAGCGCTTGTAGCGCACCTACTCGCGTAATGAGTCATATAATTGCGCATGCTATACTTGTTCATTATATGTTGGTCTGGTATATTTTGGTCATGGAAAAGTTGACTGGCAAATTGATCGAGAAATCTCTCAAGCAAATCTTTCTTAAACACACGTCGTACGTGATTTATGATATCTCCGTAAATTATATTCTTGTAGGTATACGGGTCATTGTCCCACGCTGAAATTTCGCGTTGGAAAAAGATTCGGAGCGAACACGGAAGAAATAATGAAGGTAAACGTGTGTTTTTTAAAGAAAACATCGAAAAATATTAAGATTACAACTTGTAAATTAACGAATTGTAAAAAAAAAAGAAGTCAATTACACATAATGCGTAATAAAATTACGGATATTTTTTCTTATAGAGATCTAATTTTATATTTTACGTATCGCTTCTCTCTACATAGGAATTATTGGAGAAGAAAATCTTGAAAACTGGACCGTATAGACCGAATTCCGGTAAAGAAGTTGAATTACCAGCTCCCGAAGAGAAAGAAATTAAAGGAGATTGGCACGATACGCAAGTGTACAAGGCACCTCCGTACATTCTCGGATATACCGGTAATATTTTATATCTTCCTGTACATATCCACAGTCACTACCTCAAACACACACATATTCAATTAAATTAAAATTACACTATTCTCGAGAAAAATTGTTATATGACGTTGTTCCGGTTTTCACCGCAGGATATATTCCTGGCTTCAACAACAGATTCGGCCTAACGTTCATGAAAGCCGTGGAAGTCGGCGCCAAAGAGTGGCACGAGACGCAGAGGAAATTAAGAGCGCGACGGGATGCGATGAGAGCTCATGCAGAAAGGACGGATCCGAGAAATCTTCTGGCCCGAGCGCGAGCGGACAATGTGGACATCGAGATCGATCACGGTCACGACAGAGACAGAAGGACCTTTGGTGCATAAATAATAATTTTTTCTTCAATTAATTATTACAAAACTATTAAGAGCACGGCTGCGTAAAAACCGATATCTTTTATTTGCTACGTTTTCTTAGTTTTTTTTATTTCTACTGAAGAAATATTGTTAATGCAAATATCATTGCAGATTATCGTGTCTCTCCCGAAAGACCGCCGATCGTTGGATACACCGGCCACATTCCAGGAGCGAAGAGCGAAGTCGCGCTTTCCAAGAGATACGCTCAAGCCGCCAGGAAAGGTTTAGAACGCGTTCAAAAGGAACGCGAAGAGAGATACAGCAAGACAAAAGATATACAGGCAGTTCAGAGAGTTCTCGACGATGCATACCTCGACGAAACGGGACACACGCGTGCATAAAAAATAACGCAAGACGTCACGAAAAATATTCTTTTTAGCAGCAAAATACATGTAAAATAAAATAGAATATATTAAGAAGAGAAGGAAGGAGAAAATAAACAAAGATAAATTACAAAAAATTAACTTAAAAGGAAAACGAAAATGTTTTTGGACATTAAAGAAACAAAAAAGTATTTCTTTTTCCAAAAACAAAGTTTCGAGATTTTACGGTGTCGATCGCATTGTACATATACATGAGAAAAAAATAACGATTAATAATAAAATTCAAATAATGTAATGGCGGTATTGTATTATAACGGTTTGTTCTTTTTTCGAATCGCGATGTTGCGTATCGCGTTCTGCGTCAAAGTGGCGTCATAGTTTAAATTTTGTTCGTCGTACTTAAAAAAATTTGACATTTGATCTCAGATTCTGACTAACAAATTGTGCCTTGCTCTTCGACATTACCGAGTCGAAATTTGTAAATGTGCTTACTCTTCAAGATGCGACAATTGCAAAAATGAGCTATCTTTGCAGTTTATTTAGACGATAAAAGACGCATGATTAAGTATGCGAAGTATCTCGTGCATGTAATAGCAGAAATAAATTTACAAATGTACTTAAGACATTTGCAATGCTTTGAGCTTCCATATTCATTAGGCTTCCGTACACGCAAATACACGCATTCGTACATATTTAAGAAGCCGGAGAAAATTAAAATTTTTGGAAATATTTCTACTGAGAAATATTTTCAAAGAAAGATTGATAGATCATCGATATGCTAGTTCCATTTCGGATAAAAAGAATACAGACATGCGTCTGAATTTCGCGAAATGTGAATTATTAGCCCAAGCATAAACAGTCTACATCCTAAAGTATGAAAGTTATAAATTTTTATCATTAAAAAAATGATAATTTTTATCATCACTGACGTGGAAACTAATGCAGGAATTCTAAAAATCTCTTTTTTAATTAGTAGTTATATTTAAATCTCTACTGAATTTTAAAGTATATAACCATGTGATACTTTTATATGTAAATAAGTGTTCTACGTCCAGTCTGCTTTATAGAAAATGCGAATTAAAAATGTAAAAAATGATTTTTTTTATTGATAATAAAGTAATTAAATGTGTAAAAAAATCGATTACATACTTGCATTGGTATAATGAGTAGCACTTTGAGATTATTTTATACATACACATATATGTATATATATATATATATATATATGTATGTATGTATATACACATATATTATCATTACGATTTTTTTTGCATAGATAATCTTTCCCTTCTCTCTTTTTCTAATTTTAAAGTGTCCCTCCAGATTTCTTCATCTATTTCCATTTTTCCACGACATAAGGCCACTGATCTAGCTAAAACCATTATCAAGTCAAATTCATACCGAGATCTATACTTTCCATTCCTAAACTCTAAACATTCTTCTTCAGCCATCTAAAACAGATATATATGTCAAATAAATCGACATTGCGTAACGTAGATATGTTAGTATTAAAATTTAATTCTGTATAACATATATACCTTTTGAGCTTCTTTAGTCAAAACAACTTTTCCTGCGTGTTTTAGCGCTTCCAAGTATTGACGAATATGCATCAATCGGGTCTCGTCTTTTATATACTGATATGCAGCTTCAAATATATTATCGTGTATATTTTCCGACTCTGCGTCGACATTTAAACAAACTTGAATAGGACACTGTAAACATGTTAGATATAAATATCTTCACAGATAAAATATATTGCACAATATGAAATAAAATTGATGTTTACGGGAATAAATGATTTTGCATCAGAAAAAATCAGGATTGGAATGTCCGCTTCGTGTTTCAATGTACAATATTTTAAATCGTATGTTAGGTTTTGGTACTTAACTAGCTCAGCAAGAGCTTTATAATTGTTCATGCCATTCTCTTTGACTCCTCCAAGAGTTAATCCGGTCTCATTTATCACAAGATGCGTATGATCACTCAGTTGAAGGATACCACTTTTTAGCCAGTTGTGCTCTTTGTAAATCTTTCTAAAAGAAATAATGCAATATTATTTATCGTATATGTTTATACTTAGCGAGATACACATACTTTGGAATCATATTTAAATGGTTCAAGTTTTCCAAAGTTAGATCTAAAAAATGGCTCTTCTTTACAAGTTGTGTTACAAACTTATAAAACTCTTTCGGGAATGTCTTATGTTTGACAGAAATATTCGTTATGTTCACCGGAAATGCGCCAAGACAAAACTTCTCTGTGATATCCTCTCTGTAATATCTGAAAGTAATACATCAAATTACAGAGCAAATAGAAAAAAACAATGACATTCATAACCTTATATAAAAAATATTAATATATAATATATACTGATATTAAAATATATAGATACCTACATTGAGGAAATCAAGTTATACATCACATATTCCGCGGCTACATAATCTCCGAATAACAACTGACTCAATAATAAGTGTAAATCATTCCTGATGAGCTGAGCTTTAGGCACGATTTCTAGATATACAATTGGTTCTTTCGTATGTTCAATTACTTTTATTGCGTGTAATTTAGGCACTATGGGAAATGATTTAGTTCTTTCTTCACTTGTTTGGCTAAAGTAAGTACTTGTCTCATCATTGGGAAAGTAAAGTGTATCAAAACTAGGATCTAATGAAAGAAATCCTATTATATCGATGTCTTTGCTCAGTTTCAAAGATAACTCATCATAAACCTGTACCAAAAAAACTATTGATTAGAAAAAATATCTTTGTTAGATAAATATAAATATTTCGAAATGTTTTCTTGTCTGTATATTTTTAACAATTTACCTTTACTATGCAAGCGTGCAATGGTTTATTATCATTATGTCTAAAGGGAAGAGATAGAATGGACTCTGAATCCAAGAATATAGCCTGACATCTGTTTTCATAATGAACATCGTTTGTACTTTCATTAATATCATCCATTGTAACTTCTTTTGTGACAGACTCAGAACAATCCATTTTTTCTGAATCAGTATTATTCAGACTTTTTATACAGACATTGTCATTTTGAACGGTTGTTTTACTTATATGTGTACTAGTAATTTCTTTCTTTCTTGTCCAGTTATTTAAACCAGGTGTAAGAATTACAACATAGATATTCCTCATTGAGTGTTTATTTTTGTCAGAATCAAGACATACTTCTTCATGTGGCTGTGTACAACAAAATAAGTTAATTAAATATCTGCGCAAAATTGTTATATCAATTTTAAATCTCTGAGAAGAAACTGTTAGCAATATTATACATGAGATAAACTGTTCTTATAGTATCCCACACCTGAATTGCATATTTTTAATCTAGGCTCTGTATGATATCCATTACTTATTTTAAAAAGCAGGGACAATATAATTCAGTTACAAAGCCATATATACATACAAACTTTAAATATATGTAAAAATAAAATTAATATATATAACAAAACAAAATATATAATAAAAATAAGAAATAATTTACCAAACAATGAGCTACGTCAATATATAGTCCACATCTAATATCACTTTCTCCAGTCATGCTATTTTTTACTTCATATTGTTCAAGATAATATTCAGGATCATGCATGTCCTGAATCATTCCCTGGAATCTGACCAATTGTTTATCTTTGAAATTGCAAACTGGAGCAGAATTTAATAAAGGTATTTCATTCCATATATCTGGGTTTTTTAACATTTCCTGACATACTGTCTGATTTGCAATGTAATATTCCACTGTCCACTTATCTACACTAATTGCTGAAATAAATCATTAAGATGATGACAGTAAACAGTACCATGATATAATAAAGTCATTTAACTTAGTTTTTTATGAAATGTAAACTTGAATTCAGATTTGCAGTTTATTTGCTTTTATAACTGTTCTCATATATTTGATAATTGATGCTATCGCGTTGTGATACAAAAACTCTTGTAATTTCCTGGTTGAAATTGTCTTTGTGTCATTTCAGTTTGCTGCATCAAAATTGCGTTTAGTAATAAAAATAACAAAAATATGAGATCCGAAGAAGTCGATGTAAAAATTTTCTGATTGTCCTTACTAAAATCTATAATGTTGATGCTTTCGCAAATGTAAACAGTAAACGTGTAATAGTTTAAAGAAATTTGCAATCTCAAGACAAGATACAATTCAGTAAAATTCATATAAATATAAAAAGATATAAAATATAAAAATACTTACATGACATTTCGTGAAAACACGTGTAGCTCAATTTGTTATCAATATTATGAAACCTTTACCAGAAAATCTGACGGCAAATGGCAAGAGATAATCTTCACATAGTACATAGCCGAGAGGCAGAGATGCCATATCGTGCCAGACAGCATCGAGAGCATGGTGGAAGTATACATGGTGGCTGCGTTCCGATATTTACTGCCAGTACTGAAAATCTATATTTCACGTCACATGTGCTATAGATTTCCAGTACTGGCAGTGAATATTGGAACGTAGCCGGTGTGTGCCTTTGACTATATACATATGGACTGCTAGTTGCTAGTCCCTAGGGATGAGCATATCTATAGTATACGTGACATGAATCTATACATTTTCAGTACTGCCAGTAAAAAACGAACGCAGCCATATATTCAA
>QVNV01002781.1:0-16634 GCA_014825455.1 Pseudomyrmex pallidus
CTCTAGCGGTACTACATTGTTTTCCTTATGATCTTTTCGAGCGAGACTCTCTGCATAATTACGATCGGGCTTCGCCCGCCTTCGGCGGGCTCGCCCGATCGAACAATTACAAGGGAAATTTTTTTTTTTATAGCTCACGGGTTTTGTAGTTTGCAATTTTCGGTAAAACGTATTAAAAAATGTCAAGAGAAAAAAAATCAAAAGTGGTTTACGTTTCTATTTGGACGAAATTCGTTTTCGCGTGCATTTTTTTTTGTGTGTGCAGAAAAATACGTTCTGCGTGTTATTTCCACACGCTTATACTTTCGGCATTGCCGCAGAGAGCTAGCTAAACTGTCGACAATGTCTTCGTTCGTCATTTGTATACACGGCCGTTGGAGAGACGTGGTTGTTGTGTTGCGTTTGTCAGCGCGTTACACAAAATTCGGTCTTTTGGTTTTAAAAACAAATTGTCGAATATACATAGATAGCGAATGAAACATTTGTATTCTAATCCGGCAGATAGTCGTGACAGAAACAAGGACACTTGACCCTTATACGTTTAGTCGCGGCCATTAATAACGGGGTTTAATCTCTCTTCCGAAAAAAAGACGGTCGATTCTCGTTTTTTCTCTCTTTCTCTCTCAAGGGGAGACCTATTATCTGTCTCACGGATCCCGCCTCCAATTCCGCCATAATTCGGTTTAGGCCCGCATTAGATTCGACGTTTATCCGATTTCGCGACGACGCTCGTAAAAACGCGCGCGCCCGTCGCTGCGGCGGTCGCGTAATTTATGAGCACCATACTCCTTTCTTTCCATATTCTCTCTCTCCCTCTCTTTTTCTTCCTTTCTCTTTTTCCCCTTCTGTTTTTTTTTGGTCGCTTGCGAAAATTGCTCGGAGCTAAGAGAGGACAGTAATAATCGCGACATGGCATTCACGCGACCTCCTTTGATGTCACTCACTGTATCTGTCAGTCTCTCTCTCTCTCTCTTTTTCTCTTCGTATGTTTAACGGAAATTATACTGATTATTCTTTTTTATAAAAATACTGCGTAGTTATTACGTGTCGTACGAGCTAGCAACTGGCATTTCCCGGACCTGATCAAAGATGAGAGAGTTTATCTTCGTTTCTTTTTTGCGTCTCGCGTAATGTGAGGTTTTGTAGAATAATTTTTACAATTAAATGCGACAAAAAGCTACTTGCGTATCGCGCGCGCGCGCGCGTGTGTGTGATGCATAGGCAAAAAAAAAAAAAGAGATCGCGCCGACTTCTTCTTATTTTACTTCTCGTATATAATTAAATGTCTCTCAAATCGGAACGAAAATCACCCGAAGCGGTAATTCTTGCGCGAGTACAAAGCGCAATCGCGCGTCGATAAATAAAACCGGTGATAACCTGATAAGAGGCGTTGCCGTTTCGTTACGAGAGTGTGTCAAGAATACTTGCAGAAAACGTCTCGATAAAATCTCGATCGCGCGAGCTTGTGTGTGAGTGTGTGTGTGTCCGCACTTGTGCGCGCTACGCGCTTTAAAACACAATCGATGATCATTTTCTCCACTTGTTGCAACGGGAAATTATAGTTTTTGCCATCCGTTCTCTTGTAAATGTCGAACGACGCGATAAAAAGGGATTAAACGCGCGCGCGCGCGCGCAAAAGAGGATTCTCTTGTGATTCAAAGAACTCTCATCTACACGTAGTGAACTCGAGTTCAGCGAGTGAGCACTTGTTGTGCTCCCTCTCTCTCTCTCTCGTAGCTGCTCTTTTTTATGGCGAACAACATTGAGCAGACTTTATTTCTCCGAGCTGCGCGAAGCAAAGTAACGACGGCCGTGAAACACACCGTCAATTATTATCTTTTTTTTTCTTCTCAAATTGCGAGAATTATCTGAATGGCACACACCGCGGAGATGCGAGGGGAAAACTCGACGATACATCGATATCCTATCGAGCCCCCTCTTCGATATGCAATTTGCCGCCAGAATTACGCTCCCTCGTGCGCGCGGTGGCGAATTCGCGCGCACACGAAACGCGGAGGAGAAACCGGCACCGTGTTGTGTTTAGGCAACCGATTGCCCAGGGTTATTGCTTAGATAATGCGCTCGCACGGCCGCTTAATCGTGGTCATTGAGGCATTGTTTGCGGATAGCTACTATCGTCACGCCCGTCGGTTTCGCCCTCGCGGGCGAACGACGACGTCGTGCCTACGGCCATTTTGCATTCGATAACACAACAACACCTCGAGCGAGCAACGCGCGGCGGACCTGAATTTACGGAGCGATAACGCGCGCGGGCGTTTTTATGGCCCGCATTGTACGAAACACGTCGGTGTTCTCGTAAAGTAAGGAGAGAAAAAATTACGTCAACGCGAAGCGGCGATAAACGTCGATAGGCGAGGGCCGGGGAGGAAGAGCAACGGTACTGTTGCGATTACATTTCGTATATCAGTTTTTTTTTTTTTTTTTACCCGAAGGTGATTCTTCTGCGAAACGTTTCGCAGCGTGTCTTTGCCGCGCGTCGAATCGAATGTACGAGATGATGAAAATTCACGCGTTTTGGCGCCAAACACGTAATGAAAATGAACGAGCGCGCGCGGCAAAGGCAAATTTGTTGGAAAATTTGTATCGCAAATAATTCAGGACGTCAAATATATCGCGAAGCGCGTCTCTGTGCGCGCGTCAGTCTTCTTGAAAGGTCGAGATATAGCGACGGAAACTAACCTAAGATCCGACGAGTCGATAGAGAGAGAGAGATGGCCGAGTGCGATGGTTCGAGTTATTGATCATCGCTGCATCCGATGCACCCCTGGCTTCGCTGCAGGTGAACTCGACTCGCTGCCGCCGCGCTTCCTGCATTATGGCGCAGAAAGAGAGGGAGAGAGAGAGAGAGAGAGGGAGAGGGAAAGCGCGCCGCGCGCTCTAGAGTTTTCGTTGAACACGGAAATACGGATCGTCGCGTCTTTACGATCTACTTTATGACCCTTCCTTTCTCGTTACCTTATACCCCGCTCTGGCAACTTTTATTTTTCTCCTCCCCGGCCGTTTTTTTTTATCAAAATGAGAGAAGACGAACACGCGCCGCGCGAAGAACCGCGCGTGCGCTGCGAAGAACGAGAAATATGAAATTTTTTCCGCGTTTTTGCGGATAACGTCTCGAGAGAGAGAGAGGAATATGGAATATTCATGTATTTATAGCTCGTGCGGAACGAGAGAAGGATATGTTATACGTGCAAATTCTTCGAAGACTCAATCGTATAAATCGCCGACGAGCTTTTGCGAGAACGGAATTTCGTGAGCCGCTCGTTATAAGGGTAAAAGCGCAAGGTGATCGATAAGTTTACTTGAATGATTTAATTTATTTTTGGTTGAGAAAGAGAGAGAGAGAGAAAGAAAGAAAGAGAGAAAGAAGACAACGCGAAGTCCACAAAATCATTTTGTAAACTTATTCGTACGCCTATAATATATTTAAATTATATTATTACAAGCAACGCGCACGCGCAATATTGCCTGAAATTCTCGAAATTAAAAATTCTGCGTAAATTTTGCAAAAATTTGATTTTAATTCTCCAAATTAACATCGAAATGCTCAGTTTTTTTTTTATCGGGAAAATCAGCTCTTTTTTTATATATTTTTTTTTTTACACTCTTCTGCGATCACGAACAGGATGACACTTGATGTCACGCGAGAGGGTGCTTTAACCGTTCTCGCCGCACGAGGCGCCCGGTTTCAATTTGCTTGCGTTCTGACGCGCGTATATATGGACAGGTACGAAATAAAAAATGCAAAGGCATGAGGGACGCGACGACAAACGTCACTATATGTGCAATAAGTTGCCTTGATATTTACCGGGTACTCGCGCGCTTGCAAAATTAATGCGAAACATACGAGTGTCGCACGAGTGTGTTTATTTTTCTCTGAGTTTTTAATTAAAAATCCAGTTTTATACATTTTGCGAAAATGTGTACGCGCGCGAGTTACTAAGTTTAAAAATATAACGATCAACTTCGCGGGAATGTGAAAAAGAAGAAAGTCGGTGATATTTGTTCAACGTCTGTGTAATCACATTCTTTATCACGTTTATATACACCAATTAAACGCTTTCTCTTGTTAATTAGCGCAAAAATTCAGCAGCGGCCGAGAACTGAGAATCGATGTCGACGAAGGAAGATGTTATTTTTATTTGGTCGGAAGGGTCGATTATCAATAGCTTTCAACGGTTCATTTAGTGCGGCACAGTTACTTTTATTTCAGCGCACGCGACGGTACGCGCTCGGACTTCCACACACACACACATATATATTTCCGAACGTGGTGGCGTTCGATGGCACAGTACGGTTTAAACGGAATCGGAGAAAAGGCGTCTATTGGCGTGTAGCTTTCGTATTTGCGCGAAATCTGCCGGGGCGTATTGATCCGCCAGCCGTAGGGATGTACGTCGCGTTTGTACATTCCGACTTCGCGGCCCTCATCGATCCGTTGTCTTTCTCTCTTCCGGACCTCTTTTTCGTCTTTCCCTCCCCCGTCGCGCCGATGCCGGAAAACGGGGGAGGGCTTAAGATGTTAGAACGATAATTGAAATTTGTTTCCCCGCGGGAAGATGATAAGCGACGTCACGCTCGCGCGCACCTTTCTCGTCGGAAGGGGGTGGAAAGGAACCTCTCACGACTCTCTTTCCTCCCTCAATTTCCGCGATATCGCGTGGTATTGCTCCGCGCGTCCGTCGATCATCGGATCGTATTTGCGCCGAGGGAATCTTATTATATAATCTCGGCCGACTGCCGACTGGGATTACGATGTCGCAGAAACGACGCGATCTCGTAAAGGCTAGAATTTTCCGAGTTGTGCAAGTTGTTCGAATCATGCTTTCCATGTTTTCCGATTCATTGAAAAATGCGAAATAGAAATTTGAGAAGATATTTTTGGGTTTTTTCTCTTCTTCGGTTTTATTTTTGTTCGATACAATGTTTCGTAAGATCAAAGATTTGTATGCGTATTATATTTTTGTATTACTTTACATACACACATGTGTGTCTTTTCGATTTTTTTTATTTTGTTTATTTGTGGAAACAGCATCGGAATAAATAACGTGCGGAGGTAGATACATATTTGCCAAGACTGATACGATTTTAATAATTCGAACTAGAAATACGAGCATCTCCGCTGTGTGTGTGTGTTTCTTCTTCTCTCTAATATACCTCCGATATCTCTCTTTGCAAGAGTTTTTTTTTCCCGATAACTAACCGACGAGAGTAAAAAAAAACCCCCCGAAAAAATGTCCGACGACAAGAAATATTTTTTTTAATAACAAGTAATTAAAAAATAATCAATACGTGCAGTTTTACCAATATAATCGAAGTACGCGAAATTAATTAGATTTAATTGCGATGCAGTAGATTAGAAATTTGCTCAACGTATCGCGAGAGATGCGTACAAATTATTATGTAACTTTGACTTTTTATTTTATGCAGCGCGTTTGTGGAAAACAATTCAATTAATTGTAATAGCTTGTACGTAAATGCGGAAACTCAAATTGTGCGTATGTAATCAGATAGATATCGTACATACATATATATATATATATAGTGCGCGGCACACGTACACCAGGCAGTCGATAAGTTACATTTATCAGGCGCACACAGATTAAATCCGCGTAAATTGGAATCCTGGAGCATGCAAACACACACACCGGAATGTTTCTCTACTAAATATTCGATGTTATCAATAGTTGCCCCCCGGTACGCGATAATCGCGTGTCTAATGATCCATTAAATTTTGATATGGGCGCAAATCTGCTTCTAGCCGAATAATAGATCCTCCCCTCCTCCTCTTCTCTCCGGATATCGTTAGACAAGTGTTTATTAGAATTAATTAGCGTAGCGAGATCCACTTGAACAACAATAATGGGATGATGTACAGCGCGTGAGAGGCGCGCGCGCGTGTATATTATCCCAATATATCGGTTTCCATAGAGAGATCGAAATATACATATATTTTTGATCGATAATATACGAGCGGACATCGAAACGTGTCTGTTAATAGTTCAATTGGTAACGTATTACGTTTCGTAATTCGACACTGGTTTCCGAAAATGGATCTCGGCTCGACGTTTCCGTTCACGTTTAAGTAGAATTGATTAAAATGTCACTAATTGATTCAATGACGGATAATCTCGACGGGACAATGCCACTGATTCGCGCGGTGAGAGAAAACGTTTTTCTCTCTTAAGATCAGCAAAAATTTCTCGACTGATTGATTCAGTGACGGATTAAGTTTCATCAGTCGAAATTTCGCCGATTGATTCGGTGACGGATGGTTTCGAGTCTAGTCTAGATGGTTTCTAGCGCAGTAAATATTTTTTTTCCTACGAATTAATATCAGAGGGTAACGAAGGAAACTTATATTCTCGAAGACATTAATTAATAAGATAAATAGTTTCTCTTATTATAAATTATTTTAGAAGTACTGACGCTTAAATAAATTAGTGAAATATACTGATTTTCAGTTGAAGACTTGTAACCATCGTCGCCGATTTTGCGATGCACTGATTCCGCATTCGAGCCAAACGGAAAGGTGTCCGTGAAACGTGTAAGTACGAAAACAACGCGTAATCAGTGGCTCTTTTTTTTTTTTTTTAATATGTGACTGAGTCGAAATGAACATTTTCCATCGCGGGTTGTTTTCCTGCGAAACAACAAAGAAATTGTTTACGCTAGCAGCGCGAGAGAGGTAACTTTTCTAAAACATCTTTTGTTTCACTTGGCTGCAAATCGATGCAGAGGCGGATGGAAAGATGCGAAACGGCAAACCCCCGGGGAAAAATGTCAGCTGGGTAAGCTAAATATAGCGCGTGACGGGAACTTGAAAACGAAAAGTTCGCTGTATACTGTTTCTTTCCGCCGTGAGAAAAAAAAAATTGATAGGTAACATTCCGTTGCGGAATCTTTCATCTTGTTGCTCCGAAAACAGGCGGAGGTGTATTTCGTGTGTCGAAACGGGCAAATTGAAACGAATACACGAGCAAACACAGATTTCGAAGGTCTGTTGTCGATGTGTGTATTTTGTTACACGTTAAGGCTAGTGTTACATATTGCCGCGCTTTTCGTCGCATGAGTTTTGTCGGACGTAGCAGCGATTGGCTGCGCACGTAACACTGAAACTACTGTGACAACGTATAATATGACATCGGCGTCGTATATATATGTGCGAACATATAAATAAATGATGTAAGTCAGTTCGGTATTGCGATGCAATAATAAGAAACGATCAAACAGGATATATTAATAATAAAAGTTTATTAATACACGGAAAATACAATAATATTAAAAATAAAATTGTAATTATGTAAAAATAAACAAATTCTCTTCTCTTTCTGTGGAACGATCGAATCGAAACGTGTTTTTTTACTTGAAAACGACAAAAATCCTCCGATCGTCCTGTGTGAAAATGAGAGAGAGCGAGAGAAAGAGAGTCGAAAACACGTTTTTCGATTTAAAAACGACAAAACTTTCTCACAGAAGTTTTCCCACAAGTGTCACAAAACGCAGCAATGCAACGCTACTCCAATTAATGGAAAATACATGGTCCGTAACTACGTTGTAAAGTGGAATATGAAACGAGACTTAAGAGGCTTCCGTTTCATGTAGAACGGGTATAGGAAGAAAGAAGCCGCCGGGGCACACATGCGGGAATCTCACCAGAAATAATGTCCACACAAATGCTTCTAAATTCCTCTCCGTAACATTCGAGAACAAGCAAGCGAGGTATCAAATTATCGACATTACGGTATGGAAAACGAGGGCTTATTGCTCGTCCACGTGGGCGGGACGAGAGAGGACGCAAAGTTATCGCTTGATATAATAAGTAAGCGCACACTTGCCCTTATTTTATCCGACGGTCTTTGTTTCACGGGCAATTTGAACGAGAGAGTTGCCGCCTGACATGAGAAATTAACTAGCCATATGCCGCGTTTCCGTGATCTTTTGTACGGCCAAGTTCGCAGTCTGTGATATTTCGTACAACTCCAAACGAAACACAAGAGAAGAGACATTACTTCGAACTGAATCTTGGAATTCAAGATGCGTGTGTGTGTGTGCGTGTATGAGAAAGTTAGATTTTATTAGATATCGCAACACACGCAATATCAGAGAAACCTTTTCGCCAACTTTCTTTCTGACTAACTTACTCGCTGTTCTGCGCTCGATTGGGTTAAAATGTTCAGAAACGTAGCGCAATTTATTTTGTATTATATCTGTATTCGAGAGACAAAGAGAGAGAGAGAGAGAGAAATATGCCGTTGAAAGTTTTATTCGTTTGCTCGCGCGAGAGATCATCTCGTCGCGCGATAAAGCCCGACGTTCACATCTTTTTAGCCGTCTGGTAAAAACGCGCGAGAGCCGCGGTTTTTTTTTCTTTATGCAAACGCGATTCCGCGACACAACAACAAAAGAATCCGACTTGCCGCGGTGTGCAATTTCTCGCGCGCACAACAACACAACCCTTCCCCGCCCGCCGTTAACGCTTTCCGCGCGCGCTCTCTTTGCCCGACCCCCCCCCTCCAATTACACATTTCTCTCTGCGAAGACTGCGTCTTCCGCGCGGTCTCTGATTTTTTTTAACGAAACGCGTGCAAAGGAGATAAGGAATTTTCCGTCATCGCGCTGCGCTCCGTCAGGCGCCGCCGTAAATCTCGCAACGCACGCACGCACACACACATGTGTGTGTACGTCGCTCGCCCCCGCGCGGCGCACAATGCACGCTCTGTGAGCTTTTCGTACGCAGACACGAGAGAGTCGCTAATAAGATCACGTTTTTTCTTTTTCGAGATATTACGTCAGTTTTTCCCGAAGCGAAGATTTATAAGATCCGTTAGAAGTTTTACTCCTTATCGAGCGGACAATGCGCGGTATAAGATGATAATTCGAGATAAAGCGGCGTGTTAATGAGAAATAGAAAAATATACACAACCGTGACTGCGTAACGTATCGCGAACAAAGTGAGAACTCTTACGTTCCCCCGAAGGGAGTTAATTAATATTTATTTTAACTGAATACAATTTGGTTTCACTGTAGTTTCTCAGGACTTGTCAGACCGTTCACTTCGGGGCGGACAATAAACGACATCATAAATGTTGTTGCGCCCCGTGAAACATTCGCGTCTGCGATGCGACTTTTTACGAGCGTCATCGGTTCGTTTGTTCGCGGCGATTATCGAATTTAACTTGGAAAACGTGCGGCTCCGTCAATTAAATTTCGAGTGGCCGCCTCTTACGTCGACTTCCTCATGCGCAAGCTTTTAATTGTCTTGTTACTTGTGTGTGTGTGTGTGTATCTCGCGGTTGCTCGCGGTAACTCAGGTCTATGTTTTATTCGGGACGAAGGTCAAGCAACAATTACCTCTGGCAGATCGTGATCGATACGTTTATAATACACGTATCTACACGTGTACGACGCAGTACGCGAGTAAGAGTCCGCGAGCGCGCGCCGCCTTCCTCGATGTCGCGGATCGATTATATTGTAAGCCTTAGCATTGCGCGTCTCGTCCGCTCTCTCGTCGACGATAATCGCCTTTGTGAGAATTCATCGCCGAGGAGTCAAGGTTATTTTTCACCCTCTTGCCACACTCACTTTTGCGCGCGTGCTAAGATATTTTTACGGCCATTTATATAGCGCGCTATGGTGGTAGCGCGTATATTTTCTTTAACTGCAACGGCGCTCGTCGCACGCGCGACACAGACGACGAAGCTTTTATATTTCTAGGTTTTTATTTATTTTTTTTTTTTTTTTTACGAGCGAATGTTTTTATTGGGTCGCGTCGCTGTTTTTTTCCGACATTTTTCAAAGAAATATCATACGCGAAACGTTACGGTAATGTACACATACCGTTTTTTCATAGTTTCATTTCGCGCATTATTTTTCACTTGAAACGTACGTGTAAAAATGCGCTTTGGTTGCGACCAACTTTTGAGGTTTTTCACGCACATATTTGTAAATCCGCGAATTATTAAAATTCGCAAATCTCGACGCATTTTATCTCTCGAGAGTAGATCGATACGACATCGTTCCGTTTCTCGGAGAAACGGGGAGGTTATTTTGAAATAAAAGTGAGCTCAATCGTGCGAACAATCGCCTCTCGCGTGATTTTCCCTCTTCAAACTTCACGGGGCGACGTATTCTCGGCGTGGAAAGCGCCGCCAATTTATCACCTCGTCTCGGGGGTGTCTTCTTCTTCTTCTCGGTCGAATGTCATCGTTAGTGTCATCGACGTCGGAAACGTGTCGATATTCAACGTGCGAACAGTTGCAGCTGTTGTGTGAGCGCGCGCTACGAAATATATACAAATCGGCTTCCTTTCCACGTCGTCGTCGCGACACAGGCCACACGGTCGATTCATCTCGCGGTGTGTTTGCTTCTTACCCCATTTTCACGATTTGCGAATTTACTGTGAAAATATTTTCCGAGTGTTTTCTCCGTCTGTTTTACGCTCGAGCGAGATAACACGTGGGAAAAGCGTAGATTTTCTTCCGCCCCGAGCCGAATCTAATATCGAAAAATAAATGTAAGCCGAGTCAGAAGTTGGAAAACTCACTTTAAGAAATACTGTCTCGGTTTATCTCTCTCTCTTCTCTCTTCCTCGCGTTCATGTTGAGCTTTGCAATTACGTTATGAGAGAAAAATAACGTTAAAGGAATTTAATTGTTGTAAAAAAAAAAAAAAGTAATACGAGCTTGTTTACTTTGCGGAGAATGGAGAAATTTTCCGGTAAAGTGACTGTAAATACGAAGTGGATTAAGAGCTAAATATACCGACCACTAATGGCAAAGCGATGTTTCATTATTAATTAGATTTCTCATTATCATTTCATTATTTATAAATTACATTTAATTAACCAGAGAATAAAGTCTCGAAGAGAGAAAGAGATAGAGAGAGAGAGAGATAAGAGATCCAGAAGATGTACAACATTTAAATTGCGCTCAAATATTCTGTTTGAAAGTTCTTTAACGCGGTGCATTTCATATTCCATTACGTCCCAATCATTTTGTGTAGTATAACTGGTATATATGAAAGGAAGGACGAAAATAATCCGTCGGGAAAAATTTATTCTTTTCTTTCACAGTCGAAGTCGGAATCTTTCATTAAAGTTTCACAAGTGTCTCTCCCCCACCCCGTTCGGTGCCGTGAGAGAATTTGTTTTTACTCGATTCCGAGAGAAGCTTTTGACAGCACCATGATTGTCCACAAAAGCGTAAATATTGGATCTTTCTTCTTTTTGCCTCCTTTCTCTCTTTCAATCTCAAAGTTATAAATCTGTGCAATTATTAATTTAAATCTCCACAGTTGTTTGCTGGACAGTAGCAATCGGTCCTTGATTTGCCTCGCTTTGTTATTGGAAATGCGCTTTAATTCGCCTTGTTTGCCATATATATTACATTTCTTTATTTTTTTTACTTTTTACTTTCTATTTTTTATTTTCTCTCTTTACGCGCTCGTTTCTTCGCTCATTTATTCCTTTAAGGGACGTTGTCCCGGAGCGTTGACACTTCTTTTATTTCAATTTTGTCATCTACGTCCTTTTTCTCTCTCTCAGTCTTTTTCTCTACGTTTCATCATGTTCCTTTTCGCGGGTCATCTCACCGAGAGAGTCTTCCAAGAGGACGGAAGTTCTCAATTGATCGTGTACTTATAAGGATTGATAGAACCTTTTGTAGAACTAAAACGCCTTACTAACGGGGTCCTTACGTCCCAGCTTCGATATCTTGGGTCAAGTGTCGATTTCCGATAGTTGCCGGCTAGGCCGGCGGAACATTTATGCAACGCTCTCGACTCGATTTGCATGTTGCATATTGACCCAATAATTAAGTGAATATATAATCGTGTGTCTGAGAAAATATATATATATTTTACGCCGATATTGTTACAAAAATATCTAAAGTATTATTTAAAATATCTAGAATTATCGAATGATTTATTAATTAATTATATGCACATCGCTTGCTTCTACGCAAAATATATAGTCTAAATTTCGGAAGCTACGTATTGCAACTATTTGCGCAATATTTACATTATCAATACGCGGCGTACAACATATTATCAATATTTGACGTTTTGTATCGAGGAAAACAATTCGTAAAAAATTCAAACTTGTTCCTCAACAAGTGTGTACTCGCGGGACACTTTGACAAATATATATAGAAGGGATGTAAAAATAGAAAAGAGAGAAAAAAAAACAGTTGCTTGGAAATGGGGATAAAATTCGCACACGGATGTGCCGAAAGAGGACTTTTTCAAGATGTCCTTGGTAGTCAAGGCGAACGGAAAGCGAACGTGTAATTGTCATTGACAATCGGCCATTCAGAGCGCCCGAGCGCGAATGTGCGTGATGATTCATTTATGAGCGTTGCATGAATAAACGGTCGTACGCGCGAGGAAGAGGTGTCATTCACTTTGCCGAATGCGCGCGCGGCAGCCGGCAAAGGAAGGAAATAAAAATGCATCGTCACATTCGTCGACGCGGTGTGTGTAATCGCGGCCGTGTATATTCCCGAGCTCGAGTGATGAAAATGTAAATTTCTGCGGCGAAACAAAATCAGCGAGCGATATTCGTGGAACACACGCACACGCATAAACGCCGAAGGCTTTTAAGTGCACAATATACGAAATGCACAATGCGGCATGAAATTTGATACGCCGTACACATATGTTGTATATAATAATATAACGGAGATAATAGTGCACGGTTTACTGTTGATATATAGTTGCGCGCGCTATATGCCAAACGGTGCAACGAAGAATCATCGCTTGCTCCTCCGCTAGCTCGTTCGCGAATTTAAAGAGCACACTCTGATTGTATAAATATATATATATATATGTAGAAGCGTGTATTTGACTCTGCCAAAACAAAACGGTTAGAATAGCCCACAATTGTGAAATAATATTACGTAATATTAATGCGTTGCGCGCAACATGTTGCGCGAGGATTGATTCTTCTAAGGAAGTTTGGGACGTACCCTGAAAACGTTTTCGAAACTTGAAGAGAGAATCTTTTGTTCTTGATCGTTAAATTTCTACAGATTTTTTCAATATTTATCTTTATTCGGAAAATTCCGAGAAAATCGTTGTTGAGAACTCGGTGATTTCAGACTTTTTAACGTAAATTCTTTACGGGGTTCGTATTTTAACGAAAAGGTAGAGTGGAGGTGACATGTTTGAGAAAATTTAGTTAAAAAAACTTGGGAATTATTGTAGTGAAAAATGAAAAGGACATCCTTTCACGCAACTGAAAAAGAAAATTATTAAAATGCCGGAAATGTTTAAGGTAATGAAGAAAATGTTGCAACAGCGCAGTCAGCTCGGCAATCAGCTGTTCATTACTTTTCAGTCGCATTTAAAGCGGACGGCAATAAGTAGGCGTAATAACAAGGTGAAAATCAACCCCTAATCCTGTAAACTCCTGAACTTGTTGTCCGAGCAATTTTTGAAAAACGAGATGTCTTTCTCGATATATCTTTCAAAGAAAAGAAAAAAATAAAAACAGTATCAAAACCAATGTTATTTCCTTTAATTTGTAACGTTGAATAAAACCCCGTGAATTTTTTTTTAATAAAAAATCGCGTTGGACGCAAATGTCAGGGTTTAAAGGATTGAGAGTTAAAAAATTTTTCTCATTCGATTAACGAAGTCCCAAAAACTCGTGCCTTTCTCGTCGATTTAATTCGACTCATCGATATATCGGATGTATGTATGTACGAGATCCGAGTACGCGCAGGAATACAAAGATGCTGGACGGGCAGCGGCAAAAGAAATATCAAAGAGACGAGAGATTCTAGAAATTCCTCGAAATTTTCCGGCCTTTATTCTCATGTGAATTTCCGGTTATATGTTACGTGCCGCGGAAGGTCTCGCGGGTTGTGCTCTTGAAAACTCGACGGCCGGGATCGGGATTCGAGAATCTGAATAAGCAGTTCGAGTTTAAGTATTGGAGAAATACTTCTTCTCTCTTCCTCTCTCTCTCTCTCTTTTTGGGTCATAAAAATAGTTTTCTACCATTCATATGTATATCTCCTCGCCCTTCTGAGTTTCCGTGATATCTGCTCGCTCGATCGATCGATCGAGCGAGCGATTGCATTCACAGGCCATTTATTCTCCCACACGATTCCCAGGAGATATTACATTCGCGATAAGTGCGAAATGATTAATAATTACGTCGGCATCGATCATTTTGCCCTATCTTTTACCGATCTACATAGGTTTATATTGAATTCCGAATACATATACACACACCTCGTAATTTTTTCAATAGTTGACTTGCCACGCTTGACCTTATTCCAAAATACTCTTTACAATGTTTCTCTCTCTCTCTCTCTCTCTTTCTCCGCGCGATAACAAGTTTAAATAGCCGTGTGTCTACTTCCTCGATAACTCTTAAAAAAAAAAAAAAAAAAAAGAAAGCTATTGGATCGTTTGAAAAAAGTAAATTTAGAAAAGTGGACACTTTGTTTCGCGAGGAAAACCGACTGCAAGAAAATAAAAGAACGAAGATGACATAATGTCGTCGTATTTCGAGACAAGAGAAATATAGGTGAGGACATTTTGTAATAACCGTAATAGCCGTAAATAGGAGCGACGATAAGATAAATTCCGCAAAAGTGGATTATTAAGAGACACGACGGGATGCTCGAGTAGCGAGAAAATAGCACGGTCATTGAAAAAATAATGAACATTCGAACGAGTGCTATTACATGCAACAAACGGCGGAAACGTGCATTTAACGCGGATTAACGCGAATAATGAATTAATGGGAATTAACGGGGAAGCGAAACGGTAATTAAAAAAAAAATTAAAAAAAAAAAAAGTGAATGCGTGAAGTTGTATAGGAAGTGAGTGAGTTTTCTTATCGGAACTTCGTGCGGAATCCTCGTTGTCGTTCCCGATCCATAGCATTCGCGCGGACTGACGGCTTCTAATATCCTTCGCGGATGCGATATGCAAACGTAACCCACATTCGGCAGTAGGTACGTAAATATTTATCGTCCCGGATCCTACATAGCTCGCAAACTTAATGAACTGCCATGCTAATCTAGTCTGCCGGCATAATGAGAACCCCGTTTCGCAGTCATTGTTCTGTCACGTGAAAGTTGTTAGTTCGACGAATTAACGCGTCGTTGTTACACACGGTTACGCGAAAGGGCTTTTATTACAGGGCGTAATTATGAAGATACATGATGTAACTAAAGAAAGGGAGGATGAGAGAGAGAAAATTGTCGTAAGAGAACCTCGTGCGTATTATTGCAAGTTTTATCATACGCAAATATTGTTGTTCTTCATTAAAAACCAAATGTATTTTAATCGGAACTTTAAAAGAGAACAGTTTTCAGATTAACAACTCAACAAATTAACCCTGCAAATTTAATAATTCATTTATTTAATTTCGTCATTCATTTACTTGCTACAACAAGTATCAAAATTGTATCTCGAAAAGTTTAAATCAAAAAAACAAAAATAATTAAAATTCTTATCAAATTTTAATTTAACAAAATATCTACAAATATATATTATATATAAAATATTATCGTAAAGAAAGTTGTTAATTTGCAGGATTTTTGTACCAAAACAAACAAATTTGGCGGTATTTTATTCTTCCACGGCGTCGATGTCACGCGATTCAGGTATTGTTAAAAATTCACAAGTTTTAACAAAGTAAAAATTAATCATTTCTACCAAAAAGTGGTGGCAATTTGAAACGCGATAGCGCCTGTATTTTCAACAAAAATCCAGGCAGTTTTTTTTAACATACAATAAAACCGTTAAAAAAAAATCCGAAACAACCGCACGATAAACGGTTTTGTTGTTGTGTTGTTTTTGTACCGTGTATTATATACCCGTTTGGAACCTGAGGGCCAACGCGGTGCGGTGACTATCGAGAGAAATGATCAGAAACTACGTTCTCTCTCTCGCAAAATGTGCGTTCAAAAATTCTCAAATTAAATATTTTTTTTTTGTTTGTAACGTATCTGTTAAATAAAAATAAAAGTCGAGAGAGCTGGCGATATTCCGATTCGCGCGAATTCCGTTGGGGAAACGACAACCGACCGACGAATTTGTGGCTCGATATTTTACGACGAACGCAATAACACGAACGACATCGCATCGATGACGATTCGCTGCGATGATTTTAATCGGTCGCTTTACGACCTCGTAAAATATGACATTAATTTCTATTACGGGCACTAAAAAACGGCGACACGAAAAAAAGTCATCGTTAATTTTGCCGATTCGGTCGTATCGCCGCTTGTTCATAATTATAGGCAGCTTGCAGACAAAGTCAAGACGAAATCAGGCGAAATCTGGAAACTGCGCTCACATCGCGAAGACTACCAGAGACGAGATAAGAAATACGTGAAATACGACAGAATTTTATATGAGAGACATTTAGAGATGCGCACAGTGCAGATCTCCTTCGTCTTCTTATATCATTTTCTTATATAGTAAAAGCTCCGGCGCGGAGAGATTACGATCTGCATCTCATCTCTGCGCCACGTGTGTTTTACGTCTTAAGATAATAAATCCCGTTGCGATGTTCATGCAATATGTATATATATATATATATATGTATGTATATATATATATATATATATATATATATATATATATATATATAT
>QVNV01002782.1:0-16618 GCA_014825455.1 Pseudomyrmex pallidus
TTCAAATTTAATGTGTAAAAATTTACACAAGTACAAACACATATATATATATATGTATGCATATATTCACACACTCAACATCCTGTGAACGGCTTTTATTGACCGAATTCACATCTCTTAGTTTAGAAACTTCAGAGCCGATAAATTCTTAATTATTTAAGAAGAAAACTGATCTTAGATAAAAAAAAGAAACAAAAATGTAAATTTAACAAACTTGATAAGATATTCTACTGTGATAGAATTCTTACTATTTACAATTACTTTGTGGAAACAGTACATATGTATGAGCCTTTTTTGGTTGTCAAAATTATGTTTTAATATGACTTCTGAATTTATGCAAGTTGTATCAATATTGACACGTGTATTATATATTTGCAAATAGAAAGCGTACTTTTACATTAACGCAAGAATTTGATACTGGCATAATATAAGTGATATACAGTAAGGCTGAAGCAATTCCAATTATTGTTCTTATTCTCGAGTAAAACCTTTATCTTTACCTTTAATTTTTGGGAAATCATTATATGTTACATATGTATCATATATGTTATATGTTACATATGTAATATATATATGTATATATATGTATATATATTCTTTTTCAAATAGAGCATATGTTTTACTTCAAATTATTCTAAATTGTAATAAATATTTATCAAGGTAGAGCATTGTTGCAATATACAGGATGTCCCGAAATTATATAAGAAAACCGTTTCTTATAATAAAATATTTTTTCTAAGATAGATAAAAATATATACTTATATAAAATTTTTAAGGCTATAATAGTTATTAAATAAAACTAATTTATCAAATTATTGAAATAATATTTTAAAGTAACTCTTCATATATTTACAAAAAATATGTAATATAAAAATGTGCTGCATACAAGCAAAGTCAACAGTCAGTTTTATTTTTATTGAAAACAGTTTTTATTCCATGTAATGAATTTCAATATTTTATGTTCAAAATCAAATTTTCATTCTTATTTATCACATTTACTTGTTAAAATTTTTGTATTAGAAAAAAGCCAAAAAATTTATCATTAAAACAAATTTTGATTTATTTTTTAAATTTTTAGTATGAAATGTTTGAAAGTACGGTGTATAAAGAAAAAATTTTGTACACGCGTTCTAATACAGAACTGATAAGCACACCCGTTGTTACATTATGTTATTTGCATTCTAATTATAATGTATTTACTACTTATCAGTTAAACAACTACAAAATTAAGATTTTTTTTACAATTAGAATAGTTGTACTGTAGAACTCAGAGTGCAAACAACTGCTAACTGTTTAGTAGTAAACATACAGAGTCTTCGGAATAGTACAAAATTATCTGCATCAATGTCTATATTTATTTTAATCCTTTTGATAAATATCAATTTCCAAGTCTGTAAAGGTAAGAACTTAAACTTTAAAATTATTTTTTAAGAATTATGTTTGAAATTATAAGATCTTGGTTTTATAAAAACTTGCTTTTGATAAAACCAATTTCTCTCTATTTATATTTTTATTTATCTATATTATCTCTATTTGTATCTCGTTTATTTAAATTTTTGAGACAAGATTGTTTTATTTATGTAAAATTTATCATTATAATAGCACAGTGGTGGCATTCTACATCCTGGTCTTCTGCTTCCGCATCTGCATCTGCATCTGCATCTGCATCTGCATCTGCTTCAGGATCTGGAACCTCAGTAGATATATCAACTTCAGAAGAATGCGCGCGCGAATGTCAAGATGGCGAGCCATCAAAAACTTGTTATTATCGTTTTGTTCTCGAATTATATTCAACAAATGGCGCGTACGTAACATATACGCATGCTTTAATTATTTTACATGCAACCAACAGATTTTAGAATTTGTTTATTGTAGTGCGTGCGACTACTGTAACGTGTCAGTAATTGATTCAAGAATTAATACCACATGTGAGTGTATTATAGGTGATGGAAAGGAAAAAACGGTGATGTCCATTAATCGCATGATTCCAGGTCCAAGTATCCAAGTATGTCTATTTAAAAAATTTATACGTGATTATATGAATAATATAAAATAATTTTTTATATTAATATCAATAATTATAATTATAAATAAGATAAGATACTATCTTAGATTCTTATTTAGTATTACTTGATAATTCTTTGCACAAATAATGAACGACATACACGTATTTAAGATTTGTAAAGGTGATACTGTTATCGTCGACCTACAAAATGATGCCGAAGGTATTGAAGCAACTCTACACTGGCATGGAATTTTCCAAAATGGATACCAATATTACGATGGTGTACCGTACTTAACGCAATGTCCGATTTTATCATCTAATACTTTCAGGTGTTTAATCGTAATAGCTTTTGTATTATTTACATACGTTGCGCGGCAGTGCATTTCTAATGTGTAATCTTCTTAATTTTTCTAATTGTAAGTTTAACTTTTTACTATACATTATGTTTAATGTTTTCCTTTTTACAGATATCGCTTTAAAGTTAAAAATTCAGGTACGCATTTCTATCATTCTCATATCGCGACTCACTTATTGGACGGACAATATGGATCTCTTATTGTACGCGATCCGCCTAGTTCAAATCCTCATATTCATTTGTACGATAAGGATTTACCAGAACACGTAATTGTTATCAGTGACTGGATGCACGAATTATCACTAGATCATTTTCCTGGCAAATATAGGAGCGATCGCGGTCAGGAGGCAAAAAACTTTCTAATCAATGGCAGAGGCAATTGGACGGTAAAACTAACTCAAAAAAGATAATTAAAAACTTTGACAATTTATTTATTTTATCTTTAAAGTTCTAAAAGCAAAAAATAGGAAAAAAAAATGGACTAAATATACACATAAAATACCTCTTTTGCATGTGTATCTTTTTAATAATATATATATATCTCTATTATTATATCTATATACATATATTTTCTCAGCAGAGAATACATAAATGTAGCGACATAATTGTAATATATATGTATATTTAAATGTGTATACTTTTTTAGGATCCTGTTACTGGAGTAAGTACGAACGTTCCTCTTTCAATGTTCGTAGTTAAACAAGGAGAAATATATAGATTTCGCTTGATTAATTCGTTCGCCACAATTTGTTTGAGTGAAATAACAATCGAGAATCATCCCGTCACATTAATTGCAACTGACGGTGAAAATATAATGCCGACACCAGTGAAAGCACTTATTACGTCTTCAGGTAATGTGTAATCTTTTCAAAAAAAAAAAAAAAGGTAAAGAAAGGCGCCACAATTGGCCACTCGTATGAGTTCCTTTTAACTGAAACTCAATGGCTGTAACAAATTAGGTACTTGTAAAGCCAAAGTGATAAGCTGAAGATAACAAGTCATTTTTCTTACTATTTCCATTTTGTATAATTACTCCGTTAGTTTACAAAAGAAATTTTATATTCTGCATTTCGTTTTAATAAACAAAATAAATTTCTAAATAAATGAATAAGTATAATTATTTTTTATGCGTGTAGGTGAACGTGTCGATTTTATTTTGGATGCAAATCAATCGGTGCGTCAGTATTGGATACATTTACGTGGACTTGGTGAATGTTCAAGTAATCAAGTGTATCAATTAGCAATACTTAGCTATCAGGGAGCTTCGGAATTATCGTTATCACCAAAGCCAGGATATTCACTGGAAGTATCTCAAGACATTGTAAGTATCATATACACAAAACTATTAAAGTTTTGAATGAAGTACACATCTTCACAATATATAAAAATTTCAACAGAATCTGGTCGGTTCAATCACTAATTTGCCGTTAAATTGCGTCGCGCAAATGTTCGACTTTTTCTATTACTTTCACAGTTTCTGTTTTCTGTCAAATGTTTAATAGAAATAAATGACAAGGCACAAACAAGGTGCGAACACAGTTAATTGCCCATAACGTCAATTTGTCATCTAATATCTTGTTTACTGAACACATTTGCAGTTTAATCCGCCGAATTCTACAAATTGTGGAAATGATGTTTGCGTGGATCAACTGCGCAAAATCTATCTTCCTGGCGAGCACCACGTACCATTGCATAGACAGGCGGACGTGACACTTGTTCTGTCGTTTGACTTTTTTAATTACTCTGCAAATACACAACTTATACAAAACTTATTTGATAAAAACAACGGAGAATACAAAAGATTTTTTGGTAAGTTTCTTGTAACTAGATTCAAAAATAATCTCATAACATGACGCTTAATTTAATTTTGCTTTATAGTCGCGCCAACCAGTAATCATTTGGACAGCTTGGTCGCTAATATTTCATATCAAGATCCACCAGCACCGCTGATCTCACAGAACGACGGATACGAATATATATGTGGAAATCATGATACACCAACCACATGTACAGAACCTTGCACTTGCACCATCGTTTATAATATTCCTCTTTATGCGGTTGTGGATGTGATGACCTATGATAAAAGTACGTCTACGCAATGTATCATAACTCTATAATACCTTTCGGAAAAAAACAAAAAATAGAAAGCTTTCCTCTCTATGTGGCGAAAACACGCATAAAGAGCAAACTTCTCTGTTTTTATATTATTTTAATATACGTATATCGCTATTATATAAAAGAATTTAATCAATTATAATACGTTACAGGGCCTTTGAACTTAAACCATCCATTTCACTTGCACGGTTATAGTTTCTGTGTATTGTATGCTGGTCAATTTGTTAATGCACAAAACAAAGAAGACATATCAAATAAAGATGTAAATAACGAGTTGCGTGCTCATCAATATCGTTTAAATAAAGGATATTATAGATATTGTTCTCCCAAAGATACTGTGATTATACCAAACACTGGTTATACGATTATACGCTTCGTGGCAAACAATGCAGGTTTGATGATCTTATGTGTATTTTTGCGTAACACAATTATTTTTTACTGTGTCAATCAGTGAATATACATACGCACGTGCCTACGTATGTATAAATGTTAATATTGTGTTGACACTTTCTAACGAAATATAAACTTTTCTCCGCATACGCTTGAGATAATCTCAAATTTAAAATAAAAATAGAATCCGAAAACACACCGAATTTCTATTTTTTGTATAGGCTGGTGGTTCTACCATTGTCACTTCTCGTGGCATACCGCAACAGGAATGAACGTTGTCTTCCATGTCGGTAGGCGTTCAGATCTTCCACCAGTACCAAAAGGTTTTCCAGAATGCTACAACTGGACGCCGACAGTTTAATTTAACAACAAATTGAAATTAAAAAGTTTTATTTATATAAACTCTTATATGTAATATTTGTCTACAATGTATATTATAATGTATGAAAAAAATATATGTGAAAAAAATGAAAATAGGCATATTACAAAGAACAATATATTTATAATACAATTATAAAAAGTGTTATTTTTATTATTTTATATTTCTTATTTATAATATCTAATCTACTTTGTTTTCTTAAGTCTTTTGCTACTTCCTGTCTCAAATTTGTCAACTAGTTTTATATCTCTCTTTCCTTCTCTATCGCTCCGCTTTTATTTATTATCTTGCTGTGCTTGGTTTGACAATATAAGACAGTTTAGACAAAATAAAATACTTATTATTTTTTACACATTTTCAAAATAAAAATTATTTCTTTATGTAAGTTAGATTGATAGTTGTCGGTGTATTATATTTTATATTGAGAAGAAGACTTGCGAGCGGGAACGCTGTTATATGCTTCTTGTAAATAATTACGAAGTTGCTCAATCACGAAATCTTGCTTCTCTTAGATTAGAATGTTGGAAGGGGTTTAACGTCTTACGCTATACATGGGTTTATACTTTCTCTTTCTCTTAGTGTGACATAATTTCACGTATAACACAGCTCACTGCGGAAACTAGTCCAGTGTCGTTTCATATTCAACCTCGATGCAGTCATGCCGAGAAATCGCTGTATCCTTGTTACAACGTTGCTCGCCACTGTATTGGCAATACTCAGTTTGCCCGTAAACCAGGTAATTTTCTAGTTTTACGCTTGATAAATATCTTTTTAGAAATTAAGAAAGTTTGTTTTCTAATGTGCTGCCGCCGTAATTTTTATACTATGATTGTCAAATTGTGTTCTTAACAATGTTAGTAAGAGATTGCTGATAAGATTTTGCGAATATGTTAGGGACAAGTGGCGAACGATTATTATGATGACTATCAGAATTTCCAACCAGCAATTGGATTTCGCCGGCCTATCGTCGTGAAAGAAGAACCGAAGAAAGGACAGGATTTCAGTAAGATTCCTGGAATCCCCGGAGTGGATTTTCCTCTTTATCACAGAGTACCACATACGAGTTTTTCCTGCGCATACGTTCCTTTCATACCAGGAATGTATGCAAATGTGGAAACTGGTTGCCAGGTACATGTTAAATTTATTTCGCACGATATCTTTTATTAAAATAAACATAGTTCTATGCGCTGGAGAAGCTATGTCATAGTTTGAAATCTCAAGTACTCTGTTTAGACGAATCTTATACATAAAAGTCTTATTAAAAATAAAAAATTGCCTTCACTTTTTCTATTATAGGTATATAGCTATATATAATATTGTTATCTTAAAGTATAAATAAATTTTTGTAAGTTAATAACTGTGCACGCACTACTGTTGTTACTGTTATTAACACACGCGGTTATATGTAAACTATGATTACAGGCATATCATATTTGTCACGACGGACGTGAAGGGCATCAAGGCGCCTCTTTCTTATGCACCAATGGAACACTTTTTAATCAGAGCAAATTTGCATGCGACTGGTGGTATAATGTTAATTGTGCCGAAGCACCGACACTTTACAGGTAAAAGTTATTTAAAAGAAAAAATGTATAAAATAATTCTTATAATTGTAATAAATTAATTGTATATATATGTATAATAATATGTGCTATCTACGTTTGCAGGCTAAACGGTGATCCCTTACAAAATCCGTTTGTATCAAAAGAAGAAAAAAAAGCAATTCAAGAAAGATTAAGGCTTGTCATAACTTAAATCTATATCTAGCTAAATACTTTACTTATATGCTATATATTATGTAAATAACTTTCACGTCTGTATCTGTTTTACAAAAAAAGGATTCACTAAACTCCAGATAAGAAAAAATAAAAAAAAGTTATTTAACGCTAATCAATACCTATTGTTTTATTACATTACAATTATATTATTTTTATTATAATACATCTATACGATACTAGTAGTTAATAATAAGAAAACCATCTTGATTATACAGGGTGTCTGGTAATTACCGTATCACCGCTCGTAGGCAGGTAGAAGGAGTTATTTTGAGTCGAAAAGTCCTGAACCATTTTTTTCTATTACATATAATAAAGAAGTAATTATTGAATACATCAAGCCAATCAGCGTCGATCTTTAGCCGGGCGCACGTCAGTGAGCCGCGCGGAGCGCTCACGCACACCAGGCGCGTGGTTCACTGACGTGCGTTCGGCTATAGGTCGGCGCTGATTGGCTTAATTTATTCAATAATTACTCCTTTATTATATGTAATAGAAAAAAATGGTTAAGGACTTTTCGACTCAAAATAACCCCTTCTACCTTCCTACGAGCGGTGATACGGTAATTACCAGACACCCTGTATATAACAACATTTTTTAAGCTTTTTCGGTCACATTCTTTTTTGTTTCACAAAAGCGAAATAAAAACGGAATCGTTTGTTTACTCGCGATTGGTTAACCTATCGTCATAAATTATTTCCGCTCCGCTTTTTCGATCTGCATGTAACCGCATTTTAAAACGGTTTTAAATATTATTGGACTATGAATTCTCTGATCTATATAAAAGAAACTAGCGCAGACTGAAATTAGCAGCCGAGTTCTAAGAAAATACCACGAAAATACAGTAGGATCGCCATCTAGCGATAAGTAGTTGATATAACTCATTGATGTTCATGTGTGTTTATGTGTATCAAAGACGTGTTTCTCTGTGATTTTAGTCTTTTTCTATCAGCGTTGTGTTGTTTTAAATACAATGACTAATTAAAGAATGGTACGCGATACATTTAAATTGAATAATTTTGTTACAATCAATGCAAATTAAACTACTAGATTTTATCACTAAGAAATCTTTACAATTAAAATTTTTTTTATTAGGTTAGACTAATGCCGAAGTCTTGAAATTAGTCTACGACATTTCAAAAAATAATTGTGAAGTTATTTGTAATCTACTCTTTCTATACTTGGAAGTATGTTTGTTCCAATTCGACGAACAATACTGTTTAACACAGTAGCAAAATATGTCAAACAAAAGAAGTGCAGTACCTCTGCTCTCAGCCAAGTTGAGGATGAGGTCAAAAATACAACAGAAGCAGTGTATCCATTGATTGAAGACCTAAGCTATAAAAGTAAACGAAAGAAGAAGATCCAAGCTTGGTATGATCAGATCAAGGCATTGGAAACTGTAGAAGAAAAACTGTTTAAAATTAACATGCCACGATATTATGGTTTCCTGTCATGTTGCTTGGACGAATACATTGTACCTTACAATTCTTTGTCATTTGCACAGTACTATACAAGAACACATATTATGAAAGAGCCTGGCCTTCCAGCATACTATAATAATGTAATTTCTAATGAACAGTTAGATAACGCAGTACAAGCAGTCAAAAGTAATATAGAAGAAAATATAGTTTTTGAGTATTGTATCAGAAGGTTAGTTATATCTTCATGTTACTGAAAATTTGAAGTATTTTCCTGATTATTGTATAGAACACTGTTTATGTAACAGTCACAACAATTAATTATTATTAGTTAAATTTTAAACAATTAGTGAATAATAAAGAATAAATCTTTGGACTCTGAAGTTTCTTACTAACTAAGAAATGTAAATCCGGTCATAAGAGCCGTTTGCAGGATGTTGTGTGAAAATATGTGTATACATATACGTGTTTACATGTAAATTTTTACACGTGAGTTTTTTGAATTGAAATTGCAATTCTTAACATCATTGTGAGTGGTGCTCTCACAGAGTGAACATGTACTTTGATTTTTACACATTGACTGACATCAAGTCTCAACATCTTTTAACATGTGCAAGCACTTCTAATAAAAACATTGAAAGAGTCTATAATAACCTACTGAAGATGGTTTAAAATAAACCGAAACGTTTGAGAATGAAAACACTTTCAAGTTTCTTTTTTATTACGACAAAACATCCAGTCCTACGGCTCGAACAGCCCAGTCAATTAAGGTTTTTGAACATTACAATCATGAGCTCAAGATTTTTACCTTTATAATTACGTTAAATTTCAATTCTTAAATTCATATAGGATGCTAGATTTGCATCACACATAATGAGAGATCCCGAATACCCCCTTAACTAATTTTAAAATATTGCGAAAAAAACTTTTCAGCCAGGGATCGAACCTGGATACTCCGGCTTTCCGGGCCGTTGCCTTTTCTAGTTAGTTAAATTAAAATTGAATGTACATATATTTTGTATTGCAGAAGACAGCATGAACTTGAACCAAATACATTGGGTGAAAATGTTAAAGATATAAGGAGAGAAAAAAATATAGAGAATATTTTATCTAAAGCACTAATTCAGAAAGTTAATAGAACAATGCTGATACATCTATCTTCTAAGTATCCACATTTATTGCATTCTGAGATGGATATTGAGCCAAGATTGGAAGCATCTTGGTTTATGGGTGGTACAGATCCTCCTACACATGTAAAGAAATTTAAGAAATATGTGCTACGTCAGAAGGAGTTGGCTAATGAATTGGTAGATATACCTGTTCAGTATATAGGTCAGCCTGCCATGCATTTGAGACATAAGCAACCTCTGAAAGAAATTATTTCCCGAAGCGAGTGTGAAAATTCTGCTTTAGATGTGCCTACATTTACACACAGTCCAAGAATATTAAATTACAGATTTCATAGAAGACATCTCACTAATATACCTGGATTTTGGCCGGGTGATCAAAATGAATTCGGTCTCTTGTCTTATCATACTTGTCCTTACTTGCTTCACAGACCGAAGGAATTTAACGACACGTCAATAGCGCTCACAGAACAGGCAGTGTTAGCGTCTTACAGCTGGTTATTATCACAAGCCTGTTATCAAGGTAATTCTATAATTATCTTTCTAGTTCTATTTTGCACTTTAACTCAAACTCTGATTTTATACTTGTTTATAAATTTCAGGTTTCACCACTTTCCATGATATTACATATCCTTTAGTTACTCAAACGGTTATAACAAATGGACAGTGGTGGTCATTCTTTGTTTATCAACTCAATACCATATTACTTCACTCGGAACACTCAATGGAAAATCCGCTGCGAAACATATGCTGGGTAACTGAACCAATGAAGTTGTATGACACAATTGAAAACGAGAAAGTGTTGGGTTTAAATGAAGAAGTTCTCAAAACTCTGATCAAGTTTTACGCGAACGCTCCCGAGGAAAGAATAGGGGTAGATATGAAACCATACTTAGGAAAATCCGTGAAATTAATAGCCGATATCGAACACGATGAAAGAAGAAATTGGTTGGAGCAACAGTATAAGCATCTCATGTGCAACAGGCGGAGACACAGGTACAATAAAGTACAATAATAAAATCTATTTTTGTAATTTTGTGTGTGCGATTTTCTTTTGTTCACATTTCAAATAGATAAAGATAAATTTACGTGTTATAAAAAATAATTATTTTATAGTATATTTTTTAATATTTATTGAATTAATTTTCTGTTTTAGACGAATTCCAGAAATATATCACTGGCAAGAGATCTATATTCGCAAATTTAAAACTCGCCCGCTCGATAAGAGACGAGAACCATGGGAATATGGTATCAACCAATTCAAACGTAAATTAGATGACCACCATCCACGTTACGTACCCAAGCGTTTACGAGAGAATCCTAAGAAAAAGAAGATAGGAAGATGGGCAAACACGTATTATCCATAATTGAAGATGCATGTATTAAATACATATAACAGAATAAAAATTGAAATATATGAATTGAAATACATGAATAAATTTTTTCTGTAAGTAACATCTGTAAGTTCAGTCGATGTAAATATCTCCGTCTGTTTCCTACAAAAAAAAAACAGCAGATATTAGACACAGCAGTTTCATATGACACAACTTTTCGTCTTTCTTATAAGATGAAAGACGATGAACTTCGCAGAGATATACATTGTCTTATTGCGACAAATACAGTATTGTATTGAAAGAGTTTGGAGGTAATCGAATATTTAGATTCTTGTTATTTGTGCTCTTGTCTTTGATTGTCATATCAAAAGACTTCGTATCTCTGTAACAGAAATTGTTGGGTTAAATGTTGTATATGTTTCAATACTTTTACTAAGTATAAAAAAAGATTTGTTCAACAAAATTTGTCTTTAGAAATAACTTTGAAAAATTAGATCTAAATTTCCTTAAGAATTCATTGTTTTGCATGAAAGCTCAAGATAAAATTTAATCACTAACGTGTTGACGGCCAAAACAACGATTTTGTTTTCCGGCGTCAAAAAGGCTATCGTTTGAATCTTTTTTTTATTCTCAGTTCCCTTGGCAGAAATTCTGTGAGAACCACGCGGCACAAATTTGCTAACATGAGCAAGCGCGTAGAACATGGGCTGTTTGTAAAACTCGTCGTTTTCAGCGTTTGTGATAATCGGTGAATCTACATAATTTTTAGCCCAATTTGGTTTGCCGTCCTTGTCCAGCGCAATATTCCAGTCTATCCATCCAACCACCCAATGCTTTAAGTTCTGAAAAAATTATATATATATATATTACACAGTTTCTATGATAAGAATAAAAAAACTAAACATAAAGGAGGATTGAAAAATTAATAGAGTTAAGTAAACATGTAAGAATAGAAGTGTGTCTGCAGTAGCATAAAAATTACAAACCTCAATTATGTCTACCATATAATCTTCTCCTCGTTCCCAAGATCCTAATATCACTTTCACCTTGGACTCACTACCTATATAAAGAAAACTATGTAAACTCCATTGAAGAAACCATCGAGAGAATATTATCGCTATTATATTTTTATTATTATAAAATGTGTAATTAATTACTTATGCTTACCTTTGCAAGCCTCCGTCATCAGTATAAACTTGTCTGGATATTTGTCGTGTGTTACAGTGAGTCTTAGTGGCGAGAATATCTTATTAGCGTACCAATGATATGCAGTGCCGCTAAACACTTCCTTAGCACGAGGAACGAGTGCGAACGCAAAATCGACGAACCACGGCAATTCGAAACGTTGATCGTCCAGCATCATATAAACGGGGTTGTATCCGGCCTTGGATAAAGTCGGTTGTAAGTAATTTACGGTCCACTCTGCTTCGGTTTTTGGGTCCCATCCCATTGCATTGAAAGGGAAAAATGGTATATATCCATCCAACGGTTCGTTGCCTGGTGTCAGGCCCCAAATATTTATACCGCTTTCATTGTATGCGTCGAAGTACTTTTTCCAATAGTCAGCGTAAAGCTGATAGTACTCTCTTTTCAGAATACCTGTTACGTTTCTTGATTAGCGCAACTTATAGAGAGTTCACTCAGATTGGATTTTACTATATATAAATTTGGTTTTCACGTCTGCATGACAATTTGATCTTTCAATCTACATGATGATTCGAATTGTATAATTACCCCATGTTATATTGTTGGTCGTTTTCATCCACTCTGGAGCAGACCACGACGTGGTAAATATTTTTAGAGTGTGATCTTTAGGCATAATTTTTTTCATATGGCGAAGATAATTGATTTTGTACTTGTCTTCTTCCACAAGTGAAAAATTTCTTAACTTAAAGTCATCTGGTGTGTCGTCGTATGTGTACGGCCTAGTCGAAAAATCAGTACCTGCGCAAGGTATGCGACAGACAGTATACCCGATACCGGTGTCGCCGTAATACGCTCTATGAGAAAAGAAAAAAATAAAATTGTGATTATGCGAGATGAATTACATCCAGTTAGATGAACTTTGTGCAGCAAAGTTCGCACAATCCGATACATTGTTAAACTATTTAAGTGGCATAGCCTTGTTTCTCGTTTTAAGAGCACTCTGCTCGATTCTGACACATTTATCTCTCACTCTATAGAATCATAATCTCTGTCTCTAATTCATTCCCATTAACTTTTCTATCAGAGAAAACTGAGTAACGAAATTATTCTAGATCAGAGTTAAACTATGCCTTTTGCTTGGAAAATTTTCCTGTAATCTCTTATCAGATATGTTTATTAATTATAATGTAAAGTCTAGTAAACTGAATTTTCTATTTAAATTTATAGAATAGTTTTCTACAAGAAAATATGAAAAGAGGTCGCGCATAACAATACAGAAGAACTATAACCGCAATGACTAATTATCAGTAGAATAAAACTAACAAATCTTCCGATGATCTAATCCCGGAAAAAAAGAAATAAGACACGAAAAAGAAAACCAAAAAAAAGCTACTGCAATAAAATACAAAGCTTTTACTGAATTTGTAGTATAATTTGGATTGAAGTATTCATAAAACAATTGTTATGCTACATGAATAGTAATAATATTGCCGTTATCTGTTTTTCGAAGAAAGGAAGACACAAGGAAAGACGAAAGATAGCAGCAACATTAAAATGCTGTCTAAATTTAAATATTACTGTCGTTACAATTCTACTAATACCGATTACGTACTCGAGCAAGTTGTGCTGCGTGTCGTTGCTGAGCAATTTAATGTTAATTGCGGCAGCGTCGGTCAATGCGCCACCAAATCCAAATATCGTTTGATACATCTCATTCTTGTCTACAGTGAGAATCGTGCCCGTTGAATTTTCAGCAAAATTGTTTACGGACAGTTGCAGTCTTTTCCCATCCTTGGTGGATACGTACCATGCAAATTGGTTTTTATTCAATGTACTCAGTTCTGGTGAATCGCAATAGGACGAGTTGCAGACACACACGATTCTATCTTGTCCAAACGATTTTGGCACGCAATTGTCGCCTGCAAATGAAGAAACATTAGAAATAAATAAGCTATGTCAAAATGAATCAGGTCGTTAGAGCTATTGTGCACTATTTAAAAGATTTTTACGAGAATACCAAAGATCTCATAGAAATATTAAACATCAAACCGTCAAGAAGTATTAGGAACTTCGTTCGTAAGTTCGTCATAAAATCAGCCTTGTTTGCTTCAGCGAGCACCGGAACTACGGCGCTGATTATATGCGAAAGTTATACAAGTTTAAACGAGTCGTTTATCTTTAAAATGTTGTAGATACTTTCGATTATTTCTGCCGAGAAATCTATACAATGCACACCGCAATTCGCGTTTCTTTGAAATTCATGTACTATTACTACTAAATCAGATTCACACATGCACGATAAGCAAGAAAGATAGAAAATTATGTAAAACAAGAAAAGAGACACATTGTGCAAATACAAGCCAAAAAAACATAATATCTTTATATATAGACATATATTGTATATATATGTAACTAAAAGTTTTTTCGTTTTGTTAACTGTTCTTCATAACTTTAAAAACTGTTACGCAACGTCATGATAACTAAAAATAGAAAACACGTAATAAAAACACAACACTTTGCATTAATTTACACAAGTGTTTGATAAAATATCTCTCGTTATATTTATTATTGAACTTACCATTCACTCCAATAAAAGTGGAGATTAGAATTAAAACGCTTAGCATGTTTGCACTTGTCTGTAACACTTGTCTGTAACTCTTGTGTAAACTGTAAATAGGACCAGAAAAATATATTGATTATATACCTAATGATTATGTAAAAAGAACGTACGTAACGCACCTAATAGTGAAAATACATACATATTTATATATTATTGGCATTCCAATAAATAATCTGTGTTATTTACTCTCTTTTAATCGCAACTGAAAGATATAATTATAAATGATATAGTATTTATAATTAATAGATTGAAACATGCGCGATAAGCAAGAAAAATAGAAAATTAAAACAAAACATTTTGTGCAAATTTAAACAGAATATGTATCTTTATATATACATACATCTAACTAAAAGTTTTTTTCTACGAATATTTCGTCGATTATTGTAACATATATCTTTTATGATATGATTTAATCATCTATTTATCTTGCATATTTTCTCTAATATCTATTTATTTACTTATTTATGCGCTCTAAAGTTTAATGTCATTTTTTCACGGATTTTTCTATATCACGCCGCGATCAAAAACCATCAAAATTGTAAAATTAATTAATCCGCACAGAATCGCGCAAATTCCCAGTTTCAACGCGCTACAAATGGATCAGTTTCTCTATTCAACAATTAAAAATACGTTTTTTTAAAAATAAAAATAAAAAAAACAATTTATTTGCTACGTTAAATCTTGTTTTTTTTTCACGCGTTTTGTCGTAGAATCGTACCTTAATATATCTCGTCGAGAATCTCGTACTCCAATATCGTGATTCACTGTGTGAATCAACCAGCATATATACCGTTACTTCTGAGGTCTCAATGATGACTGAAGAATATTACCGCGTGTTACTCTGACGGTGATGACTCTTCCTCACGTGATACATGTTATATATGTAGAGGAATACTTAAGATAAGCTATGCAATGTATTTACTTGTGATAATATTGTAATAAATGCGCATATTATTAGGCTAAAGTTCATAGTCATGTTCATAGTCATGTTTTTTATGTAATTCTGACCGAAAAAAGTAGTTTTTAATATTACACTTTGCCAAAATTTAATAATTCAAAGGATAATTTTATGGTAAAAAGTTAAAAAAACGAAAAGTTTCTTGCTTCAAACAATAATTAAAAATTTCAAAAGCAATAAACATTATAGACACTGTTTATAATATTTGTGTCAAAAATTGTGACAAAAATTTTAAACAGTTTGTTTTTTTGCTAATTTTCAAAAAACCGAAATAAAGCTCTCGGTCACACAGTAGAGAGTAATTATGAAACTATGCTTTACCGCTTTTAATTAATGAAACAAATTTGTTTTTCTGTTTTAAGAGAAATGACAAAATCTCGTGCACGCCATCCAGAGAAACACGTTTCATGCGAATCACTGTATCTCACATGAATATTAATATTTTTTAGTGACATATATTTTAAATATATGGACAGTTGAATATGTGTGTTGATAAACTCGCAAGTAGAAAATGAATTGCACTTTTACTTTTCCCGCAAAATTATAACAAACAGAAGGCACAATGCTGACTGTATAATTAACATCAAAAGCTGTAATAAATAGTGGAGTTTACTTTGTAATTTTCCGTGTAATGTCGCGAGAGGAAAAAAGCGTATTTTTATTGTCGCGCTCTAAAAAAACATCTCTTTTTTTAAACAGAGAATACAAAAGAAGGAAATATAAGTGACATTATATGTTTCTAAAAATAAATACTTATATTTGTATATTGATTACATATTTGTGATTAAGCTGTGTACCCATCATATCGCCGGTATGATATGTGTGTTTGATCAATAGTTACGGCAACTGTGTAAATTTTTGTCAATGTACCGGGATAGCAACGTTAAACAAGCGATAGACAAGGGCATGGTGGAAAGATATAAGGTGAGTCGTTCCCGTGGATGCGCAGTAGTCTAAAAGTAGTGGGGAGCGGACAACCAATCATAAGAGGCC
>QVNV01002783.1:0-35042 GCA_014825455.1 Pseudomyrmex pallidus
ATCAGTAAACTAAGGATTGGTTTTCTTTCTTCTGATTGGTCAAATTGCAATCCAATCTCAATCCCAATCCGTAGTGTGACATAGGCTTATATTATTACACCATGTGTACGACTGCTTGTATAAATATATATTTATTTTTTTGGGGGATGTGTTTTTAATCAAATAAGCAATTATGCCAAAAGTGGTATCGCGAAGTATTATATGTTCCGATACAAAAGATCAAGAAGAATATAACGAAGAAAAACCTTTGCATATATATTATTGTATATGTGGTCAGATGACACTAATTTTAGGTTAGTATTGGATATTTCTAAAAAGAATACGAAAAAAAGTCAAATTTTTAACAGATTTTTAACAAAGTAGTTAATCAATATTAATTTAATATTTATTTATAGACTGTGCTATTGAAAAATTACCTCTAAGAAAGAGAGATGGAGCGAGAGTTATTGATGGTAGCAAACATGCTCACAAAATGACCTCGGAACGAGATGAAACTATATTTCTTAAACGTTCTGAAGGAATTGAAAAACAATATAGACAAAAGTGTAAAAAGTAAGTATAAACAATTTTATTATATTTAAAGCTAAGTATTAATGGTTCTTACTAACTTGGTTTTTTTGTTCATTCACAAATATAGAAAAATATTGTATACTCTGCTACTTGCAACAGAAAATTATATATATATTTTGTGTGATTTAGTTTTAAGATATATATTAAATGCTTATTTTGTATATTTGTTTGTAACAGATGTGGCTTATTGTTATATTACAAACATGATCCAGAAGCAAATATAATATTTATAGTAAAAGGCTCAGTAATAAAAAGTTCTGGAGAAGGCCCTATGACAGACATTTATAATCAAGTAGCTGTTGAGAAGCCTAAAAAGATAATGGTTACAAAACATACTAAGAATATGGGAAAGTTTAGTTCTGTTACTGTATCTACAATTGATGAAGAAGAAGATGAAATTGAAGCTGTAAGTTAATCTTTATATTTTTTTCTTATATAAATGATTCATATCAAGTGTTTGAGTTGACATAGAATATGACATTACTCAATATTATAAAATAAAATTACAATTTTTCAGAGAGAAGTTGCAGATTCATATGCAAATAATGCACGCATTATAGAAAAGCAATTGGAAAGAAAAGGTATGAATAAACGAAAAGCTGTACCATCTACTGAAATAGATTCAAAGCGAGCAAGACCTAGAGGCACATTACTAGATGTTTGATTTTCTATTGAAAAATAATTTTATATTTCTGTATAACTTTCTTAATGTATACTTGTATTAGTATACTAATTGACTTAACTATGTTATTTTGTATTAAAATATATGTATATATATAAAATATTAAATAAAATTATGATTATATTAGATAAATTACGTAAGACATTAAAAAGTTTCAATTTCATTGTGTATTTGTATTTCAAGTCTCATAATAAAGTATTCTTTCTATCTGCAATATCATTCTTAAAAAAAAAAAAAAAGGCAATTTATGCTATATAAATCATTTACGGTAAAACTCCAATAATTTCAAGTATTACAATTCCGACTTTTCCGTTAATAAGTAGGCTAATAAGTTTCCTCACTATTAATGATTTCCCGATTCTTAAGTAACTAGGTGCGTGTCTGTTTCCTCTCTAAAGTCTAATAAAAAAGAGACATATAGCTTGTATCTCTTGCTACCGGTGGGTTAACTAAAAGAGAAAGAAAATAATTTTTAGGAAGAATCTATGAAAAATCAGTCACATGCACTGAAATTATTCAAGTTCCATTGTAGTAAGATTTTCATTCATAAATAACTTTGGGAATCTGTTCAAAGGAAATATGTATGTATGCACACACACACACACATACTTAAGGTTCTGCAAGTATCATATTTCTTTTGTGTGTGTGTGTGTTAAAGGTTGTAGCAAGTACCACATGTATAATAATGTAACATGCAGTGCGATGTGATATTATTTCACCACAAAGGATGGAATGAGTTTTAAATTCAATGTGAAAAATATTTTAACATTGCATTTTTATATATTTATTAACATTACGTAACAAAAGTAAATAAGATTATATAAATGACTAGATACAAATATCAAGTAAAAATATACATATTGCACACAAGATAGAAATATAAATGTAACGAATAAAACACGTCTGTTTATCGACTAATAATTGCAACCTAAAACGATGCGATCGTTTTGTTTTTTTGTGTAATAAAACTGAGTACGTAAAAACAATGTTAGTAATTATTTCCACATTACTTGTACTGATTACTGTAATGTAAAGACTTATTCGAGATATGACTTATTTAGAATGTACTTAGACATCATAGAATAAAATATATCTAAATAAATAATACGTTGTTAGCCTGTTTAATCTATGAATTATAAGATGCTACACGTACACAATGTTATGAGACGCGTAAATGCATATATATAGTTAAGATCTTGTTTCTTTAAGCATACATCGTTTATAATATATGATTAACGAGATCATACTTCTTCACTTATATTCTAATTGTGCAATAGTAACAAACTAAATGCAACTTAGTTACAAAAACAATCAAGTTAGAGACCTGCATCCGAGTATCTTGGGTATTTTTGTCTTTGTTTTAGAAAAAAAAAAAAAAAACCCACATTTAACCTTTTCCCGTGCGATCTGTTCGTTAATTCACGCTAATTTTATATATATATTGATTATTGAAGAAGACCGGAATATATAGATTAAAGTGTTCTCTTTTTAACGGAAGTTATCGTTGATAGTTTTATTTTAACCTTAATCTATCAGCTTATAGGACTCTATGCGGTCTAAAGAATTTTTTCCTATTTATATGTATATATACTCTATGACTTGCATTATTATACTATTAGAAGAATAGGAAGTATGAAAATCGTGTACTTAAAAGTGTTGATAATTATTATATCATTCGAATAGTCACAGAGAGATTTAACGTTATATATTTGTAGCACATCTGTTTACTCATCTAAAAAAATGTAGCTAATTCGAGCATTAAAAATAACTTTTTTAAGCAATTTTTAAATTAAACTTACATTCGCTTATATCTTACATGTTAAATGCGATTTTTAACGAAAGTATCACATAAAATTATGACGATTTAATGTCTATTTTTTTAAGTATCGTAGGTTCATCCTTAAGGAATGTGCCTGATCTAGAACCTACTGTGGGTTGTTTCTGCGTCTCTCCGTTATGGCACTTTTTTATCTTATCATCGGGTTTACTACCAACACTTTTTTTGCCAGTAAGTATCGATTTATTAATTTTATTGGCAGCACTTAACTTGGGAGAGGATTTTTTACTAGGGCTGTCGGAGCTCTGTGAATTTTGCGTCTCTTTCTTCTCTTTTTTCGTACTGGAAAGCACACTTGCCTGCGTAACTTGTCGCGTTCTTAAGGGAGCTATTGTATTTACTGATTTGCTAGCGATGTCCGGTGTCTTTGCAGCATCTAATAAATTTCTGCGCAAACTCTGCGAATTATGATATGCATTGCTGATAGCGGCAGCTCTACTGCGACTGGCGGCAGTGGAACTTTCCACTGATTTCGGAGGTCTCTTCGTATCCATCTTTACTGTCAGTAAACTTCTCTGTTGCGTTGGTGGAGAGGTTTTCTTTGTCCTATCATTTATAAATTAATGTAAATTTATTTCTATTCTAATACACGAAAAAAAAACTATCTATATTTAAGATTATGTATGTCAAGTATGTGTGTCATCTTGAATATCAAGATATAGAAGGTTGTTCTATATAAAGATAAATTAATAAATGCTAATAAAATAATTAAATATTCAAATCTATTTTACCTGTCACAAGTCTGTGTTTTGTTTGTGGGTTTTGTCAAAACGGGTGAGAATTTGTTGGATGCGTTGGATTTTGGAGTTGCTGTTACTTCCGTCATAAGACTGTCAGTAGACATGGACGTATCCATTTTGTTAACTTTTTTTTTAATGACAATGGTCGGTTTGCTCTTGGTTTCCAAAGAATCAATCGATAAATCAATTTCGGTACTTTTTTGTTTGCAAGAAGGCGATTCGGGTCTTGTGATACCGCAGCTCTTACTGATCAAAATTCTCTTATTGGCTGCGGTTCGAGCTGCAGTTGCGTCAGTTAAGCTGTCAGACGAGAGAGCTTTTACATCCTTTTTGGCTGTAAGCTTTATTTTAGCCAATGGTTTCTTGTCCGCTGCACGTTTCATAGCCGGGCTGGAAGTACGCGATGAGTCGGATGAAGAAATCATAATCTTGCGCCGTTGTTGCATATTGGTCTTGTCGTGATTCGTCGTGGATGTACTCTCTTTTGGAATAAATTTGTTTCTCGGCTCTAAATATCTTGATTTGACCTACAGTTAAATTTTCAGTGGCAAAAATCTTTGTTGCAACAACAACTGTCTATTTATACGGTTTAAAATTTTTGTTTTGTTTTTAAACATTTTTAAAAATTTAAAACATACCTCTATTTTACAAGACCACGACCTTGGTCTAGCAGTTTCAGACGTAGTTTGCTTATCTTCTTGCATCTTACGCTCAAGTGGATCTGTTTTTGGTTTGTATAAAACTTTCTTTGTTTGTTTAGAATTTGATGATGTCGATATTTGCTTTAAGGTTTTATCGTTGTGCTCCGAAATCACCATTTTGACGCGCTTTAATTCCACATTACGGTTTATCGTCGAGCGATTAGATGACGCGCGAGACTCCTTTGATCAAATTAATAAATATTTAATTATATTAAGACTTATTTTTTAATTGTATGTTTAACAAATGTAATTTTTTTCCAATTTAGAAATACTTACCTTTAAAAAATTTGTACGTCTCGATAAATGTTTCGAAGACAAATTCTCGTGAGGCAAGATTACGAGACAAGCTAGTTCTTGTATTCTTCTGCGAAGTTCTAAATCCATTTTTAACCAAGTTGCGGTCCTTGCGGCACGTGCCGCGTCACGTACTAAACACTTTTCCACGCGACTTTGAAGCTTATGCAAAAAATCGATAAAAAGCGGTCCCCATTTGTTCTTACCCTGAAAATCACTTGTTTGCGACGCAGGTAACATCTTATTCAGCTTCGAATAACTTTTACACGCTTGTTCGGGTGACAACTGCTCGACAGCCGTTAAAAAATTATCCTCTAAACGACTGATATTCCACATCAACTCGCGACCAAGAGAGTCAAAACTATCATTTCCTAGAACGGTTGCAAAATTTTCCGACAGAAATTTTATCGATGTGTCAAGTAGATTTGATACCATTTGAAATACTGGTTCTGCCCATCGTACATTCGGCAAAGTCGCTAACAATTTATCACAGTCCATGATAGTTTGAAGCACATTGTCGGTAGACTGTAGTTGCATGAAAAAAAAAAAAAAAAAAACATAATTAAATAAAATATTGAAGGCTCACATTAATTTTAATTTATTGCATTTTAATACCATATGCACTATATGTTGATGAAAACATTTCTCCATAAGTTCTCTTGGAAGAGTAGCGAATGTTTTGCACGGCCATATTCGTACAAAATGTTTTGTAATCCATCTAAGCGACTTTCGATACACTTCGTCCAGACCGTATGCTGCAGCTAATGGCATACATTCTAATACCCCAACAGCACATATTTGGCAAGGCTTAAACAGAGAAAAAGAGAGAGAGAGAGAGAGAGACACTTATTTATACTTTTTTAAATAAAAATATTTACCTTGTGAAACAAGTGACAGTATTTAAGTTTAAGCGTGTATCCAATAACTTCTTTAAGACCTTCCAAACATAACATATCAGCTAAAGTTGCTAATTCAACGATACTTATAGAATCAGGTATATTGCTTTCTCCACTATAGATATGACATAATGCAAAATGAACCGCATTGTAAGAATACCTAAAATAAATATTAACAAAAACTTTATACATATAAATGTATAAACTTGTTTACATAAAAGTGCAAATGTACATATGTTTCGAGATATACCCTTGTAAAGAAATAATGTTGCCTGTACTCTCGATCCATCCGCCGCTTAACATTGCGGCAAAATATTGACAACGGGAACTTAATATACATTTGTGTGCTTTTATATGACGACCGCCTACATCTATTGTAACGTCAGGATTAATTTCCTCCAAAAACATCCTTAACAAATCCTCGCCTAGTCTATTATATGGCTTTGCGCCAGCTATGCTTGATGTTTCGGTCTCTTCCGTGCTTCCTTCTATAATCGAACGAAATTAATGCTTTCCCAAGCGCAAAGTTGCAACAGGTTGGAATAATAATTTGAATACAGAAGGAAGGTAGCATTTTAACAATACATCTCCCAATAAACTAATTGATAAGACTGCAAGAGCACATTGCAGTCCGTATTTCGAACTATATAAACTATAATATATGTATAAGATGGAATAAATATCCAAAGTTCATCAAATACATACCCGCTCCGGAACGTCCCATGCTACTTTGCATGCTGCTGAGATCAGATTCGGAAATAATTCCTTCTCCCTCGCAATCACCTGTAAAATCTTCCAGTGGAGATTTCTGTTTAGAAGGAAGTGACGTGCTCATAACAGAAGCGAGTTTCCTAGAGACTGGTTTGACTAGACTGGTTTGGTTGTTCCTCGTCGTTGCCAATTTACTTTCTATCCATGATGTTTCCATGATACTGCTCATCCGGCACGTACTTCTGTCATCTTTCATTGTCAATATATCAGGCGCGTGATTTGCGATCGGTGTTTTATCCAAATCCGACAAACGCACAAAACTAGAGGAATTTGTCTTATCGGAATCTAAATGTACATCTTTTGTATTGTTATTGATTGTGTGTGATTTTGCGTCCTTCGACGAACAAAATTCGTACGTACGTTCTGCATTTTCATATTCTGGATCTTTCAATTCGCACTCGATTTTCTTAATTGTCTCGCTGAGAGACTTGTGTGTTTCGAATATCTTATTGCCGGCGACTATTTGCAATCGTTCGCCAACTCTATTATTCAACAAATCAGTCAATTCGTAGTCGCGATTCTCGCTGTCTGGCGAAGGTTGACCACCACTACCACTGCTGATATCGAATGTCTTACTTTTGTGAGTTTGCGTATCTTCTGTACTTTCTGTACAAGTCTTTTCCCAAGCTGAAGTATCCGAGAGTTCGTTCTTATTCGTTTCGCTAGCTTCCAAGTTGTTCTGACTCGAGATAATTTCTTTGTATTCGCAATGATTCACGCTGGCGCGTAATTCTACGTCGTTATTAATTTCCACGTGAGAATTCGGTGGAGTATCCTTTATATCGAACACGTCCTCTAACGATGTGTCTATATTGTTGGAGTTACTCTCACCTTCGTTCGAAATCTTTGAACTTGTATGTTTCGAAGACTCTGCTTTGGCAATGTCCCTCAGCGAATGGCTAGACGAGCTTGTCTTTGTTTGAGATTGCTTCAAAGCGTCTCGACTATCAATCGAAACGCTATGCGCACGTCTGTGTTCTCTTCTGAACATAAGTTCTTTTGCCACACAAGCATTACTACCGCTTGATGGTGATTGCATTTTTTCTACATTCCATGAATGCCGCTTGAATGTTGGTCGCGAAGTAGATAGCGTCCGTCTCCTTACTACGGGAGAATCGGACTCTATAAACATAAAAACACCAGGTTTCGTTTTGTTTCTTTTTTGCTCGTGCGATGCCTGACTGTCTTCCGTATTATTTTTCGGACTATTACTTATCTTACTATCTGTCAGTTTGTTGAGTGCAGTCGAAGAACTCTGTCTATTTGGAGCATCTCTAATATTTTCTCGATCGTTCTCGTGTGTATCATTTAGATCGATAAACATTGAAAAGATATTCTTTTTCTCACCTTCGGTAGAAACATCGTTTTTAATACATTTTTTGTCTTGCTTCTCGGATAATTTGATTTTTGCATCATTCTTTTTATCAGAGATATCTACGTAAAATTCGTAATAAGGCTTGCTATTATTATCAGATTTCTTTCTTCCAAACGAGTGATCGCTTTTCGCGAGTTTATCGCTGCTTATGTCTTTCAAATTGACAAAAAATTCTAAACTATTATGTTTTCCAGTATTCGACGTTTGTACAGATTTCTTCGCGCATCCCGAGGTGGAAAAGCTTTGCGACATATTCCGCGACTTGTTTCGCGATCCGGAGTCTTCTTTGTTGCAGTCGCTCATGTCGACTACCCAAGCGGTCATGGAAGAAGATATTCTGGAAGATTTCACATTTGTTGTTTCAGGCTTGTTCATAATTACTGAACCGCCCGACACTATAGGCGTAGATTCTGTTTTGCGTCGTACAGTGGGACTGTCCGAAGATTTGTTCGAGTAATCCGACATACTAACGCCACCAGAGATAATTGGAGTTGTTTCGTCGCATTTCCCTCTTTTCACGGACCAGTACGCCCGATCATCTTTCTTCAAGGTAGAGTCTAGGGTAATTGGCAAACTAGTGCTGCAATGATTGGATGTATCGTCCGAGTCCGTGCTATAGTCGAGAATAGACTTGTCGCTAGCGCTTTTAGTCACAGGATAAATCGTATAGGATTTAAAGTTGTTTGGTAAGAAATTATTTTGCTTTCGCGTTTGATTAATCTCATAGCCATTCAACAAGTACGAAACTGGTGGTTTCTGAGTATTAACGGGAAGCTGAACGTTGGCTGAGAAGATGATCGATGACTCGGTAACTGCGGGAGGAGGAACTAACGAGTCCGAAAAGCTTTTTGCATGACAAGAAGAATCTCCATCTACGCGATGTCCCGAATATTGCGGAATGGCGCTTTGGAAAACAAGGCTACCTTGCCGTCGCTCATATTCCTGTCTCAAAACAGACAATTTTTCGTCGTTAGAGTCAAGTTCGAATGTGTTTCTTCTAATAAGTGTCCCCTGCTTATCGTCTTTTATATCCTTTTCGTTTTCATTTCTTGCGTTCATGGCCTTGCTATCGTTTGATGTTTTCACTTTCTCATCTCGGATATTTGTTATTCTTGAATTATTATCCGGATACGGAGAAGGATGTGCGCTCTCTCCGCTGTCCGCCTCTTTAATTTCTACCGCTAGTGACTCCTTGTCCATCGACTTGTTTACATCTACTTTTCCTTCTGATGTGGAATGTATTCGATTTATTTTACACGATTCTGGAAATGGTTGCAAGTATTCGTTGAGTTTCAGTTCTCGTTCAAATTCTGCTACTTGTTCACGACCAGTCTGTAAAGTTAAGCTTTTAAGCGGCGAACACTTGTACGATTGTTCTTCTGTGATATTACTTAATTTGTCTGCTTTGTATTCTGTGTAACTTGAGAGTGCGAAATACGGCGTATTATCGCTCGAGTACTGACTTTTTATTACATTTGTAGACATTATATCTACGTCGTCGTTCAAAGTAGACGCATCAATAAAATAACCGCTCGACGAAGAACTATTACGATCAATCGTAACACTGGAATGAGAAGTATCAAATTTCGGTTTCATTATATTACTTCCCGATTCTTCGGGATTAGACGATATTTTTCGATCCACCTTTGTTCCGCAAGTTCTTCTCTCGTGATCGCTACTTGTTGAAGGAACTGGTTCAGAGAATTCAAATGGTTCGTTTTCATCACTACCGCAATCCGATTCGTAAAATGGCTCATTTAACATTCGATTTTCATATTGAAGAATTTCTTCTTCAGCATTTGTCCTTTCAACATTTTCTAAAGTAAGCTGATTTGTTTCCAAAGAGAAATATGTTTCATTGTGTTTGTTTGACACAGGTTCGGGTTTACTATTTTCATGATATTCGCAATAATTACTGACTGTTTTACACTTTTCATTATCCGACAAAAACATTTTTTTATTCTTGTTTCTCTCGGTTGTTCGCTCGGACATCCGATCCGAATCGTCATCATTGGCAGAGTATTCCGTTGCTTGTGTTATTTCCAAGTCTGTGCTAGAGATCTCAGATGTTGTGTTTTCACGAGGACTTATCGAGCCTGTTTCTAGGCCAGAATCAGCCATTTCTGATGCAGCAAGGCTTACATTCGCTACTATACTTTTCTTCACTTCGAGCAGCTGTTGACACACTTTACAGATCGTAGAGGAACATTTCTCATATATTCTGTGAAAAGATTACACAAAACTATATGAAATATAAACATAATATACTATTAAGATTATATTTTCAAATTTTTATTAAAACAAAAAAAAAACAAACAAAAACAAGCATTTAAAATTGACGAGATTTAGATTGCTTAAAGCTCGCGCGCACAAAGTAGATAAAAATATCTAACAAGCATTTCTTACGATTGTAACATGTGAATATTTTAACAATTTGATACACATGTCACGTTTTAAATGCTAATATTCCGATTAATACTTTTTATGCAAAGTATTCTTCTATACGTTATATTTAAAATACTTATCAACAATATGTTGACAATACGTAAAATATGTGAAATATTTAAGCTATCAACTTCTCAATTAGATATCTTGTCTATTATTGTAACTATACAATAAACCGGTGTTTTCTATGTAGCTCACAGACACACACACACACACATAAATGTATCAATAGTCATTCGCAACATCAAGAACATCGTAAAATTTATATATATGTGATAATCACTAACACCAGCAAAGTTTTGCAACTAACATTTGCTTCGGAATGCGATTTTCCTCGCACAAATAATTTATTGATCGTTCGTCGCGTATGTGTTACGTACCTGGCATATTTCAATTCGCTTGTACGTCGACTTACATCTTTTGTCATTATTGAGATCTTATTTAGTTTGTATGTAAATATATCGAATCATCACGAAGCCTGTGTGTGCTACACTGTAAATGAAAGATAGTAAAGAAGCAAATTGATCTATCAATTCGTTCAAAGAACATACAAGTACGTACTTGGGAACGCAGTCGTGTCAACGCGTGTAACTATTACTGCTATCTGTCGATTCGAATTCAAATTACTCGTAAGAGTGCGTCCTGAGTTCCGAGAATGAAATAGCGGAACGAAACACAAATGGAAAAGAGACACGATAGGAAGATAGCCAATCAAAATGATTCCATTTCATTTTCGTCTTTTAATAGTTCGGTTTTCCTTTTGACCATATAAGTAACAACTGCTAAGTTTTTCCTATGCTTTTATTATGTTAAAAATGTTACTTTTACATATGCCCGGTGTTGTCGAGCTGAAGTTAGCTGAGATATATCAAAGTGCGATTTGTTTGAGGCTCCACTTCAGTCAGTAAATGCCGGGAAATTCAAGTCAATCGGCGCAAAAGTTCCCGTATTTTTTATTATATTTTATTATTTATACAAGAAAAATTTAGTTTATTACACACTACAAAAAATTCTTTTTCTACAAAATTTGTTTTGATAGTACTGGCTTGTTTTTAGTACTGGCAGTAAATATCGGAACGCAGACTAACAAAAGCTTCCTTACTTCAGCAGAAAATTACTGATTGGAGCGAAGTCAATATGTTTGCAGCTTCGCGACACGTCTGAAGTTAGCTACTAGCACTCCACTACACTGTGACTAAATATATAGACGATAGAATAAGCTTCGTTCGCAAGAGCTACAGTTTTAGCGCCTCAATACATTCTATTCAATGAAAGAATATTTTCGGAGCAGACGAAAACTCGTCCGTTTCACGCATCTTCTTTACTACAAAGCCTCCTCACTCTATATTTATCGGCTACCAGCGAGTATCTCGCCAATCCCGCGCGCAACGCAATCCCCACTTTGCCTACTTTCTCCCACTATGCGCAGTAGGATTCTCTTCTCTCTTTAAACTCAATGTACACTAATAATAATAATTTTTATAAATCGTAAGAAGATATCATATATATTTTCTAATATTTGTATCTAATATTTGTATGTAAAATTAATATAAAACATGTGTATTAAAACTATAAAAATTGTGTGATACATTACGTATATGTACTATATCTGTAAGTACTTGATATTTATGCACATTAATTTAAAAAATAAATATTGAAAAATGAGTGATTATTTTGCGACTTCTATTCAAGTAAAGAAATCTGTTCCCGAGCTCGACAAAACTAAAAGTACACGTGTCATTTTTTCTGTACATTTTTTTCGCAGTCACTTGGAGTTCACGAAGAAACCATTCAAACAACTTTCTTTTCTCAACACTTGCTCTCTCTCTCTCTCTCTCTCTCTCTCTCTCTCTCTCTCTCGCACGCTCTTTCCCCCTCCCCTCCTCTCTCTTTCTTTTTTTATCTTCTCTCGCCTTCATGTAAAACTCACCTGGCTCACCTGAACGGCCATCTTAAGGTGTGCCATCGTATTGCACTTCTCGTCTTTCTTCGGAGTTGCATTTTCCGTTCGTCCTTGTAACTATCCGTTTGTCACATGCGTAGTAGCTGCATGTGCATGTGTGCAATGCAAATCTCGCGACATGCAGCAATATAGTAGTGATCGCGCCGGTAACGGTCATCGTTCTAATTGTGGTATCAGACATCTGGTTCGCTTTCTCTTCCTTCAAGCATTCCGATAACGTTCTGCGTTAGTGACATAATTTGAAATCATCTTTAGAATTTTCCACCGATACCGAGGATCACTATATCTGAATATTTTGGTGAGTTAAATTTTGTCATTGAACTTTAATAAAATAAACTTTACACTAGGTGTCGCGTTTTTACCGTGTTCTTTCATGATGATGTCATATAACACATAATTTTACATATTAGCGTTTTCAATCTTTTTCAAATCACGGCAACACTAAACATAAGCAAAACTTGTCAAGGCATCAGATTCTTTCTCTCTCTCTCTCTTGCTTTCGCTCTCTCTTGTTCTCGCTCTCTCTTTCTCTCTCTCCCCTTCTCTTTTTCTCTCTTTTTCTTTCTTTCTTTTCATCCTAATAAAGCTAATAAAATATTTCAAATAAAAAAGTTCATCGTGTGTGTGATAAAAACTGAATTTTATGAAAAGTAATCTTATTACTTAATTAGTTAATCTCTCACTCAAGTTTGTTTTTTTTTCCTTATTAATCATTACGTATCTTGTTTTTTTTCTTTCTAAATACACATACATCCACGGCACATTCTTGCAAATTTTTTACTGATATGTTTGCGACATACCGGTTGAAATACATATATATATATATATATATATATATATATGTATGTATATGTGTCAAGTTTCGTGCTTAATAATACAATATATGCATTGTAATTACCTCTTTCTTTTTCTACTTTGTTAACAGTTTCATTTAACATCCTGCATTCCACTGTATTACTTGAACGGAATAAAGATGCTTGCGCCGCTCTAACATATGGTGTGAATATGTTTTAACGCGTTTCAACATAAATGTCACGGACGACGCATATTTATCGCGGATAAGACCGTGCGAGAATGTTTCTTTTTTTATTGAAAACCTATCTGCAATATATCTTTACTTGTTTTTATTAAAAGAAAAACGAAAGTTTGTTTTTTTATTTTAGAAGAAATTTGCATCAAATCTGTAAATAAAAACTTATTCAAGCGCGTGTTTATTGTTGGTTGAAGCAGTAAAAGTTCTTTATTGTATGAGCAAATTTTTTCTGTATAAAGTCGCATAATTTGTTTTTTTCAATCTATTCTATTGTTGTCAGGCACAATCGGATGCTGAAAAATATATTCCAAGATCGACGATCTTCCTTCTACATGGTATGCGCGCGAGTCAGTGCGAAGAATCGAATTGCTCTTTAATCTTTATTTCTTCTGCGATGTAATTGGTAATTCTATGTGTATAAATTCCCGGAGATAATATTACGGGTGAATGATTTCGCGAGAAAAGATCTTTTGAGCGACGTGGTTAAAACATCGAAGGTATTGTAACAAAAATTAGCAATTTTACAATATCACGATGGGTTCAAAAATCGAATATGTTGAGTCCACGCATATGTACGCGACAAATTACATTCGTAATTCTAAAGCAATTGGCGTGTTGTGGGGAATATTTACCATATGCTATGCCATTATTGGTGTTGTTGCGTTTGTTACACCTGAATGGCTCGGCGATTTAGAGCATGAGAATCCGGGAAGATTCGGACTGTGGATCAGATGTAGTTACGGCAATGGTATGTATTATGCAATCTTTATATATATTTTAATGTCAGAATTATGTACAGAAATTAAATTTTAAAAATATGATTTTATTTATTGTGTTTTATTTATTATTTTGTCTAATTTAAAAGAAAGAGAAATACAAACAATGCGTGAAATTTGCACTTTATATATACAGTATAGTTAATTATATAGGTGAACTAGGAGAGGAATGTATCGGTCGATTAGACGATCTGTCGACAATTGCTAACGTTCCCTTCCGAGCTAGCACAATTCTAGTTGGCATCGCAGTGATAATCGCACTACTGGCAATTTGCGCGATGCTTATGTTTTTTTTCTGCCAGAGTACCACTGTTTTTTACATGTGCGCTTGGATGCAAGTGGTATCAGGTAATCAAATCTTCTTGTTTAATATAAAATATAATATAAAACATTTCCCTGAAAATCTCTTGAGAATGTTGAATAAGAACGAGAAGTTCTTTAAAAGCACGCTTGTTGTCTAAACGACTTTAGAAAGTAGTCAGGTCAGCTAGTTCTCGTAACGCATTAATGCAATCTACCAAGACCGTAATTCTTTATCAGCGAGATGCAAGTACAAATTGCATCGGCTCACTGCGCTGAGGCATTCAGGGACCGGGAAGTGATGTAATATGTAACTGTTTGATTTCAATGCGCTTTTATTGTAAAATATTGTATCACCTAATTTTATCTTGATAGTGAGATTGATAATTTCAGATAATGTTGATTAACGTCGAAAATTCCTCTTGTTTCACGATTTTATATCAACAGAAAACTCTTCCGTAAAAATTACTTCTGATTAAAAAGAAATCATTGAATATACGCACAAAATATGCTCTAATAGTTTTTCTAGGTAACTTGCACTAATTTGTAATACAACTTTTTTTATTTGACTACGATTTATTAAAAGTGGTTGCTTGTTTTTGGGAACGCATTTTAGTTCCACTAATTTTGTTGCTGGAACACACAAAACACTTCTATAAAATAACAATGACGATTGAAGATGCGCAGCAACTTATCGTGTAGCATCCCGAGTGTTCCTTTTTTTTTGTAATTGTAATCATATTACATGTTATCGCCTGAGAATTGCTAACAAGTTGCTTAGTGAAATATAGAATAGACCGTTATACTGTGCTCGACCCAGTGCGAGTGTACCGTTCGTTGACATCACTTTAAAGAACTAATGTTACTATATCTATCTAGCATTTATATTGCAATGGTTAAATGGCGGATTTATTTATGTGACATTAAGCGTATTATTATTAAGCATGTATTATTTAGAGTATAATTATTTTCTACATATCTATAACTATAGAGAGATACACAGTCAGTTAAATCTCAGTCATTTAGTAAAATATTTAAAGTCTAAATAAAAAAAGTATATAAATGAGATGTTTTTGATTACTTCTCACATAGGAATCTGCATGGCAATTGGAGTGTGCATTTATCCTCTCGGTTGGGATTCGCCGATAATCCGTGCTGTTTGCGGTGCAGCTGCATCGAGGTGCGTAATTTTAGTTAAAATACACACACACACACACACACACACACACACACACACACACACACACACATACATATATATATGCGTATAATATATCTACATGTGTCTGTCACGGTAATTAAGGTTGTATAATTGTAAATATCTACCATTAAGTTTTTGCTGCTAGCGAAAAGATAATACAGTAAATACTTTTAATTTTTACTTATATAACCGATAAAAAATTCACCATTTTCTTATTTTTTAATTTTTTTATGAAAACGTGGTAAACTCTTTATCAAACTCATTCTGTATAGATAAATATCTAGACATAATACCCAGACATCACAAAAAGACTAAAAGATATTTTAAAGATGTCTAAAAGACAAGAAGACGTCTTTAAGTTGTTGTTAAGTCATCTTTTGGGAATATGTGCTGTCTGGGTAGATAATAGCATATGATGTAAGTAATAAGATTTATTACTTTCTCATTTTTTCTCCTTTTTACTTTTATATGTACGTAACAGCGTTTATGTTCAATTGTGGCGTTTGCATTAAAAAAGATAATAAAATCTCGGTCGAACGTTTGCAACTTTTTAATTAATAAAAACATTGAAAAAATACAACCAATCTAGACATCTGGCCTTTTTATATTTAATTACTTAATAACATATCAGTTATATGTGTGGTAATTTCGTTTAAAATAATTAATAAAATGTTAGTAAATATAATTTCCGCTATTCTGCTCTTGCATCAAACTTCTAGCACATTTCACAAATGCGAATTACTGCAAATACAATGAGTAATAATAATCTAGTGTGAATACTACCTACACAAGATAATAACAAATGTAAGAAACATGGCAATTCATTCTGTTGGCAGATACAATCCCGGCGCTTGTGCCGTGAGATGGGCGATACCGCTCGCTGCAATTGCAGCTCTGGATGCGACTACCTTGTCTGCCCTTGCCTTTATTTTAGCATCTAGACATGTGAGACTCCAACCAGAGCCTTTCAATAATGGATCTTTGTACAAAGGTAATTAACACGAATGATATTCTTTCTGAAATGTTCATACATTTTATTTATTATTTTTTTTTTATGCCTCAGGAGAAGTGAATCCAGGCTATGTCAACGAAGCTCAGAGTGTTGCTGGTTCCCGCAAGTCTTTGTCTTTGAGACCAGTTCTTCTGGTCGCTCCACCTGAACAGGACCGCTATAGCGAACTCTCTAGAGCAAAATCACATTCGCATCATAGCTTGTACACATCAGCACCGTCACATCCGGTGCATACTATGTCCACAAATACTCTCAATCACTCGCAACATAACTTCCAGCTCTGAATGAGCTGATAGTTGCGTAAGAATTAATTAGATCTGTACATAATCGTACATAAAGATGTGAAAAAGAACAACATTGTACATAAAAAAATTGGCAGAGAATTGTCAGAAATTTTTATAAGATCAATATATTTTAAGTGCAATTACCCAGAAATGCATAAAATGTTTGTTTATATATGTATCGACAAAATTTATATACCTAATATATCTAAATAATAAATAGTATAGTAGTACCTAATAAAAACAATAAACCAAGCCATGGTGAACAAAAACGATAATAATATTATTAATAACAAATAGCCAATAAAAAACTGAATTAGCAAAACATTTTGATTGTTTATTTTTTAATCGTTCTTAGCTTTGATACTACAAGGTAATTGAAAAAAGTATCTGAGAAAACTACAGAATGATTAATTTTTACTGTAAGTATTTTTACTAAAGTAAAAATTAACTTATATATTAACAAGAAAAAAACATAAACATATGTTATTTTGACTAGTGTATTTAATGATATTTTATACAGGACAAGTTTATTGGGAATATCATTTAGTGCTGATAATTTACACGGTTTACACGACAATTTTCGTAAGTCTATAACGGCAATAGTTGAAGTTACAACAAATCATAATTCATAATCCTGCGTTTCTTCGATTCGTAGATCAGTTATTTTAAATTAAAGAAGCTGTTTGATTTATATTCCGTTTTTTCTATTTCTAATTCTAAAGAGATCATTGCTTAAAGTTACCTGCTGAAATTTACGAGACTGTTTAGGCAATTAGTACATAATATTGTACAGGATTATATCATTTTAAGAATCAGATCTCTACTATATATCAGCATTCTGTGCAACAAAGTTAAACTTTTCTCACATTGTAAATTCAACAATTACAATATATTTGATGAGGATAAAGATTAAAATCTTACTTTGTCTTTGTTTCTGCAAATACCTGCGTAATAATATATTATTTGACGCACAGAATGCTCATTTACATAATTTTGCGTAATAAATGTAAATCTAAAATAAATATTTGAAGCGAATGTGCGCCTCTACGAGTACTGGTTTTTTTTCGAGATGTTTTTGTATACTTACACTAAGATTTAACGATATGTATGGCAAAAATAAAGGGAAAGTTTTTTGAACATGATATCGAGACAATAGCTTTTGTTTGCACAACAGCGTAAATACAGAAGTTTGTTTTTTTGCGTCTTCTTTTTGCTTTATTTTTTGCACCTTTTGTAGATAAAGACATCAACTGATGAATACACTGTGCGAGCGTGTAATCGACAGATGTGAAAAAAGAAATCGAGCAATCGTTTAATATTAAATTACTAGTGTTTTATAGTGCACTAATTGCAATAAGAAACGATATATATATAAAAGTTTACAACGTTATAAATACAAAGAGGTGAAAGAAAAAGATCTGGCCGCTTGGTAACATCGCTATTTAACTTTTTACGCGTGTCGTATCTTATAAAGGTATACACACATGACACGACTTAGTAGTTTATGGCTTTACTGCATCGCCATCGTCACTACGCGACGATCAGCTTACGTATATATTCGATTCGCATGCTTTACAACCGTTTCTTTATTGTGGGCTTTTATTCAATTATTCGCTCTCCGTGTTCCCGTGTATAAGAGCATTGCGAAGCTCTTTTCAGTCTGAGCTCTAAAGTGAGAAATACAATAAAAATGCGATTGTATAGATATGGTTGTCCGTTTGTTTTTGCGAAGACTTTTAGAACATATCTACAAACGATATTTCCATGCAGCCGAAAACATTTGGTCAATTATTTATTTATTTATTAGAATAAAGCTAAAGTTTACACATTTATTTTTATCATCATATGTTTTTTTGTTCCACCAGTAATCATTACATGTAGCTGCTAAATTATGTCTCAATTAATTTAAAAAAAAATTATTTTACTGATGCAATATTTCGAAAGTGCTGAATTTGTTACATTAATTATGATATAATACTATATAAATAATAATAATAATATTATTATATATATAATAATATTATTATAATAAAAATAATAATATGTTAATTATATATTATGTAATTTATATTACATTATATATAATATGACAATTTGCGGAAAGATATGTTAATTAATATTCCTACAACGATTTAACCAACTAGGTATATTTATACGAGATAACTTTGTTAAGAAAAATATGTAATAATTATTTTCAAAATTGTTTTTAAAACACGTTTGTTTACTGATCCGTTAATAATGGCACAATGCAGACACAGTAAAATCTTAAATTTTCGAGGTAATCAATATATAGTTGCACATCGATTTGACAAAAAAACGGTGAGATAACATTAACAGGAATGTTATCGCAACTTTTTGTAAGTCACGCAAAATATAGATAAATGAAGGAATAAGTTAATTATAAGTTAAATTTGATATCCTTATACAAAGATTATTATACGTACACATGATTTACTACGTTATATTTGACAATGTATCCTAACGTTACGTATGGCTTCGCGTTATTTGCTGTTATATCTTAAAACAAAATCATGTTCTCTCTCGAAATAGAGATAAAAACTTTAGTCCACACATCAAGATCTTTCTTCTACCAAACTTTTCCACTTTATTAAAAGTGTAAAAGTTAGTCTAAATTAGTTAGTGTTTAGTCTACATTAGATTTCTAACAGTAAGACATTTTTTTTTTACTTTCACTATGTGTATATAATACATAGAAAGAATAACCAATTATATACCATCCAAATGCAAAGAAAATGATTTTTAAATTAATTTTGTAACACTATAAGTTATTTAATTGTCATTACAGCTCGTATATAGATTCGTCACGTATTATCCCCTGTCAGCTTTTTTTTACACTTATTAATACTACACACATATCTGTAACACTATAGCTGATGATACACTATAGAATACACTATAGAATTTATCCAAGAAGAAGAATTTATTAAATCAATGAATTCAAATATAGAGATATTTTGCATAAATATACAACGGATTTTACCTCTTTCGGTCGTTTCAACATTTTTCATTCTTTTAAATTTCCTTAATAACAGTAATTCCACAAGGTTGCACCACACCAGTGTTCGGTAATCTCGGTTTCCTGGGTGCTGATTTATTTTCGTCTTTCTTCAACAATTCCTCTATTGAATAAGGATTTTTCTTCTTTTGCGGAGGTGGCTGATCGACTGCCACTCCTTTGTTCGTCATCATTGTTGTATCCGAACTATTGTCCTTCTCTTCGAGAGTTCTGTAAAGAGAACTCTGCTTCGATGTTTCAACGATCGACATCGGGCTCTCTCGCCGGTTATCCACGTTCGTGGCGCGCGAATTAGACGTACCGTGTCTGACAAATGCGCTTCGATCGCTGCCGATTTTCTGGCTAAACTCCAGAATGATGGGCGTGCTACGGAAAGACTTGTAGTGATCTTGAGACTCGACTAGATTTTCATCTAAATCGCTCTTATCTAGCGAATCATCACTGCCAGCTGTCGAGCTTGAACTTGATTTCAGTTCCAGTTGATTTTGGATACTATTTTGCTCCGATAAACGTTCAGAGTCCAAAGGTCTAAACATCAGTTTACAAACAAATGTAATAACGCAAAACTTTCTGTGAAATAACAGTTTTATATTTTAAATTAGATCAAGAAATACACGTACGCAAAAGACTGTATGCCCTGATGCAAGTGCAAAGTCGTCGCTTGATAAAGTGATGAATAGAAACTCGGATTCCACGACGGTGTGCCAGTATTGCCAGAGGTAGTAGAGATATGTAACGGTCCGAGAGCTCCGGGATAAAACAGCTGATAATCCGTTCTCATAAGTGTATCTGAAAGAAATTATATGGCATACTTTTACATAGTTATGCTTTTTATTTATAACTTTTTAGCTTTATCAATAAGCCTGAATTGTGACCTGAGTTATCTAATTGAAATTATATGATAGATAATAATGTTTTTAAACCAGCTTCAAATTTAATTAAAAAATGAAGATATATGATAGATATTTAAGTATATATCATTTTTACACAATTACATGTAACTATATACAAATTCGAACTTTCCTTCTCTCTCTCTCTCTCTCTCTCTCTCTAATCTCTCTGAGATTAGTTGTCACTTGTGAGTAAAATAGTTTAAAAAAAAAAAAAGCGAGTCTTATTTGTTGCAATTAGACGGCATTTAGCGATGACGATAAATTGAGCATCGCTTCCAGCATTTAGCGGTACAAATTGCAAAGAAATTTTTCTGTTTCGACAGCGCAAGATTGCGTGTCTGTTATTCCGACTGGCTTTTGTTGACGAGTCAATCATGGCAACGGGAGACTCCCGTCCTCTTCCTTATACTTCGATTTTCTGTTGTTTCTTTCTAGCTCTATCTCTATCTGTCTACTGTTATGATAGTTCTTTCTATTCATTTTCTGACTGAATCAAAATTGACACTGTCCGTTTTCGGACATTTGCCATCTTTTTTCTGAGAATAACCAGAAGAAATACATTATATCGCCGCGAAGCAATTTGATGAGACAGGTGTTTAAGGAATCATTAGTTTGTAATGATGTATTCGTAACGTGACCTGCATATAATAACTCACGAAACTCTGCAATAGAAAAATGCTTTCTTCTTGTTTTTTCGACTGCGATTTCAGACTATTATCCACGTTTTTTTGTGTGTAGCAACTAATTTTAAATTTAAATTAATAACACTTGCAAAGAAACAAAGGATTGTGTTGCTATGTTAGTATTGCGACTTTTGATTCTTGTGCTAAGTCGTACCTCTTGTTCCAGGGTTTGTTGGAATTTGTGATGTGTATCCACTAGATGTATTCTCGATAGTAGCAATATCGGTATGAAGTCCGCCACCCCTAAGAATACGATTGACAGATGATACAGACGGTAAACTTTGAGGATCACAAGCTCCCTGTCGCGCGAGCTGCTCACGAATCTCCCATGCGAATATTGTCGGTTGCTCTTGTTTCATTCGTAGAATTTTCTTCACCACTGTTGGTGTGGCTACTTGCTGCAACATATACAAAATCATAAATTAAAGCACAGAAAAGAAAGATTGTTTTATTTATTGCGACTCTTCAATAAAACATTCAATATTTATCTGAAATTTAATTTGTGTTGCAGTTTTTGTTATAAACATTATTACATACATTATTACTTACAATATGTATATATATATATATATATACATATATTTTACATCTATAAAAAGATATTTATTTGTAATACATGTACATACAATATATTAGGTGATTAAATATGAAATGTGACAAATACACACACACACACACACACACACACAGTTTGTTATGTTCTTACAATAACAATAGCACGTGTAAGATGATCTTTTTTATACACACACATGGAAAGAGAAAAAGAGAGAAAAAGAAAGAGAGAGAGAGAAAGAGAGAGCCGAATTGCATTTGTTCATCAACAAATTAACACAAATACTGTCATATTATCATTGAATGGAACGTATGCGCATATTTCATTAAAAATTGTAGACCTCGTGATAATGTCAATAAATAGGAATCAAGGGCCAATACGAGGTAATTACAAGATGTGCGTGTAAAGATGAAAAGTTTATTCTGTACTGTTCAGTACAGAATAGACATTGTCAGTGAATCGTTTACTTTAAATGTGAACAACGAAATTTAAAATTGTTTTCTTTACGACTATGAATTGCTGACGTAAGTACTTCCTGCTCTTTCTATTAATTGCCATTGAAAAAGATCCGATCTAGGATCGAAACGTTTGGCAACTGAATTAACTTTTCATCTTTACACGTACATCTTGTAATTGCCTCGTATTGGCCTTTGATTCCCACTTATCGTACGCGCATATGTTGTTCATAAGAAAAAAAAAAAAAAAAAATATGACAGGATCGTCAATTACAGATAGCAAGAAGAGTAATTCCGATATGGCAAAATATGTAAGTATTTTAGTGTATTTCTCTTAATTTAACCGTTTCATCAAAGGATCAAGTTTGGCTGGTGCTAACTGCCATAAGGTCCATCATCGGTTGTACTTCCAAAAGGGGACTCCAGTGGTGCTCAAATCTGGCATCACCCAAACGGTTAATTTGACTTGCTAATGAAATGGTAACATATATGTGGCACGCGGATAATTTTATGCTAACGTGATGGAAATATTATTCCGGCCAGATTTCAAGATCGCCGATTTCTTTGAGGACGAGCGGCGAGAAAAGTGGTGCAAGTGAGATGCACCAAGATTGCTGGAAAAAGGTGATTATCTTCACGGGTTTGGTCTCATGCAGATGTTCGTGTTTCTTTTTATTGGCGGCATGTATATATTGTCAAATGAAAACGGTATCATCCGAACGATTATACTGTTCCTACACACAACAAATTCAAAAAAACCAGATTCAAAGGAAGGAAGGCTCCAAAAATTTTAACGTAGAAAATGGACCAATACGAGCCTTAGAAACGCAGTTGATCGTGTGTAAATGTGTGGTTTTTATTTAAAATGTGTTTCGATTCCATTTTGAATCATCTTCAGAAAAAATATCTCACAGAATTTAAAATTTGGTTGTTATATTTTAAATTCTGCGAGATATTTTTTCTGAAGATGATTCAAAATAGAATCGAAACGTTGTAACACATTTTAAATAAAAACCACATTTACACACGGTCAACTGTGTTTCTAAGGCTCGTATTGGCCCATTTTCTACGTTACAAATTCATTTCGCGAAGAAGCAATATCTTGGCATTCTGTATTGATACGATTCCACGCGATGTCTCAACAAACAATTAACGAGAAATTGTTCAAAATTATTCAGAAGCAACAAACTGCTTTTTTTCGTACGTATGTACATATTTCAGATTTAAACGGTAATAAAGATGGAAAGCGAATACTTTGCTAAAATATCAAGCTATCAAGTATGAATTATCGTTATTATTATGTGAAAAATAATGTTCTCGCAGGTGAAGACACGATTGACGGGGTTGTTTTAAGAACTCGGGTGTAGCGAGGAGACCCGGAGAGGGCGGTTTAATAGTTTGAGGGAGTTAGGGCAAGCATTGCGTGCTCCCGGGAGCATCTCAGATTCTAATCTGACACTTCCGTCGCGTCGTCGTTGCCACAATTACCCCGAGTCCGACTATATAGGCGGTACGTCGTCCTAATGTGTGCGAACCCTCACGTCGCCGCTCGAGCACATCGAAGCGCGGACACGTGCACATGTGTATACGTACGTGTACGTACGTGTATGACTGTTGGAGGAAATTGGCCAGGCAGGATGGACATCTGGCACACTAAACGTTAGATAACCCGCGTATACCGGCCTACGCGAACAGGTTGACCAACTCGATAATTATCGCGCGCAAGTTGCCCGCCTCGCTACATGCGTTCCCCGAATGTCCCCGCGTGCTTGTCAATGATAAGAATGATGATGATCGTCGACACCTTTCGTTTCATTTTTTTCTCACATACTCCTCTTGGCTACGAGATATTGTTGGACGCGAGGCAACCAAATCAGCGTTTTCTTTCGCTTATCATAGAGAAAACGGAATGTATATGCAAAAAATGAAAAATATCGTAAATTTCAACAAAAAAGAATTCTAACATTTCTGTATTCTTTTTAAAAACACAAATTACAATTTGTTTCTATTCCATGATGTTCCAATGTTGCTAAGTCATGCATTAAAAAAAATATACGTTCGGACGATCACATACACGTGTATTTCGAGACAATACACGAGCAAGATCTTAATTGCCAGATAAACGGAGAAAAACGTCCGATCGTTGAGTGTGAATCGTGTACGTCGAGATAACGAATGTTTCCCGAATCGAAGCCGTGACAATAATCATTCCACGGTAAATGGAATTCCCTTAACGATTTTCAAGAAATTCGCGATTGCGAATCTAGGATAAACAAATAGGACAAAGCATCGACGAGTACGTTCTGTCACTGTATATTATCTAAATATTGTTATATTGTTACCTGATATAGAAGAAACTTGAAGACGGTGGTAGCACGCGATATATTTTTCTTGACGTTCCACTTTATTATCACGATTTTGACGCGGTCTGTGCATTTTTTATGAAACAATTTTCTCTGTCGTGCCGGTAGCCTATTATTCGACATGTATCGCATTGATACGCACACATAAAGAGAGAGAGAGAGAGGAGAGAGAGAGAGAGAGAGAGAGAGGAGAAAGTGCGTGGACATGCCTCGAAAATGTTACGTACTTGAGTACACGTGTAGATCTGACGATAGTTGCTCGACTAATTTCGCGAGATTGCACGCCAACGTGCATCGTGCAATGATGCATCGATGCACGGAACAGACGATTGTGCCGCCGTTACAAAAATTACATCTTTTACAAAAGCAAATTTAATTAAATATATCACTATCGGATTTTATTGTAAATACAAGTGATAAATACAAGTAATAGACGGAGCGCTTGAAATAAAATACAGTTTGAAAAAACGTAGTTCAAATTAAATTTGCGCTGAAGATTGTGACCGAAAGGCAGTATCGTGAGATACACGCTAAGAGCGCGGACAGTTGTAATAACAGACTCAAAATGAAAAGAGCAATCTCAAAATGAAGAGTTATCCTGACAATGTATGTTCATCTTTCGTTACTCAGCAAGAAAGTCGGAACATATTTCTTTGATGAAAATCGACATGGGGGAATAAAAGGAGCCGATTAAATGCCGGTTTTCGAACGCTCGAAGAGTTAATATTGCCCGAGTAAATCAAAGGGTTTATCTAGTAGCCATTATTTAATTATTGGAATAATGTTCAATCGCTGTAAAAGCTACTCACAGACGCGGACAGTGACGAGCCAGCATCTTATCTAACGATCATTTCGATAGCATCTTTTGTGCGGACAACGGTGGGCGAGTAAATACATTGCACGTGTGCAAAGCAAAAAAATGATTCTTTGTGCACGCTTATCTCTCTACATTTCTTTTCAATTTTCACAAAAAGGCAAAAGCAAAAAAAAAAAAAAAAAAAAAAAAAAATTTAGAACTTAGCAGTATTAAATACGCGCGACCATTATTTTGCCGCGGGACTCTATTTTGACATGTATAAATAAAATAAAACTAAACTACAGTAATGGTAGATGATGATTATCGTTCACATCGGAGTAATCGTGCCGCCACACAACCGGAATGTAAATGCTCTCTTTAAAGTTCCTAACGGCAAGCTATGTCTTTTTTTTCTTCTTTTTTCTCCTTCCTCCTGTCTTCTCTTTCATTCTTGCTGAAGCGTATTAAACTCGTATTCGTGTAATTCGAAAAAGGTCGATGCACGCCAACGCAGGCGTTATTAAAATAAATTCATTAAGCTGAAACGCACGCAGAAAGTAACAATGATGCGCCGCATTCTCGGTAAGACTAGTATAACGTGTAAGAAATTGCCTGTACATATACACATCGTGCAATTATAGTATCATTAGCGGTACTATATGTATACATGATATCGCACGAGCACGCATAGCTGCGTTAATCGGTGCAGTTTTGCGACGCGTACCTTTAGAGAAAGAAGATGATCAAACGACGTTCTTGAAAAAGTAGACGTTGTGAGTAATAAACATTGTATGAAACAGACATGTAAGTAATAAACATGAGTGTGAGACTCGAACTACAACAGATTGTTAAAATTTGCTGATAATAAAAATATGAAATAATATCTACTTCGTGTCAGAAAATGTTTTCGTTGTTATATTCGAATCAAACAATGATAATTTCATAAAATTGAATCGATCGCAAAGTGATCGAAACACCAAAAGAAAGCATGCAATTTCTTTGTCGATCGATAAAGGGGGGGGGGTTAATTTTTTCATGTCAATTGACAAGAGATTGATTAATATCGAGACATCTCTCGATATCGTGCAAAGTTAGTATGATAGTAGGTACGAGCAAGAAAATCGTGCAAAGCCATGAAATTATGTAAATGCTACGCCACGGTCGCAAGGTGTTTGGATAATTGCACGCACGGTCAAAACACAGCCCTTACTTAAAATCACATCAGGAATACTCGAACGTGCGACTTTGTGCGAGACTCTCATCAGTACCGTCGTCCGTTAACACATATAGATAGACGACTGCTCGTCTTCACGTGTTTTTGCAGAGCTAATCCGAGATATAATCCCTTTTTAACTCTACTATTACTTACCGTTCATTTATTGCAACAAATATCCGATTTTAATTTGCAAGTGAATTTTCTTCTAAATGCACCTGTTACATACGTTCAATTACGAATTCTTTTGAAGAAAAACTCAACATTGTTCTATATATTACTTAATACTGTATTGTGGTAATTCTGCGGTATGAATAGCGTTTTACCTTTGTCTTGCTTCCACCGATACTACCGGGTCGGATACTTCCCGTCTCGTAAAATCTCGTGAGTATCTTGGAGACGCAGCCATGGGACACGAGTAGCTGCCGCGAAATGTCGCACGGCCTAACGCCAACCATGGCGAGCTGAACGATCCTTTGGCGCACGCAGTCCGGCAACGGCCTGCCGTTCACAAAGACGCCGCCTAATTGATTCACTCCGGCTTGTCCTGGAACAGTCAGTCAGTCGTGTCATTGCGATAATAAAGCGAAATAATGATGACACGATAAGACGCCCGCCGGTCTGCTCAAGTTGCCAGTTTGAGATTTAAGATTTTGCGATGATGCAGTAACATTGCGAAAGGTGTTTATCGATTTAAGGAAGAACCGAAATCTGCTGTAATAGCGCGCTTGCGCGGTCAGTCTGAAAAGGTCTCTCAGCAGGTGCATTTTTTTTTATGTGCGGTCCTGACTAGCGCTCTAATGACATCGTTGCGACGCATATCACAGAAAAAAAACAAATCTTTTTTCTTTTCATTTTTTTTCTTTTTCTTCCGGCAAAACATGTTTAATTATTATTTTTAGTAATATTATCTACGAAAAAACTCGCGCAGTAAACTTCGAGTTCACTCGCCAAAGTTTATTTTTAATTAATGTATAGATACTATGATGCAATTTGACTACACTTTTTTCACAAGAGAAGTTATGTGACAAAGATATTAAATGTTCGTTAGAACGTGCAACGACTGCTCTTTTTTGACATGGACACGTCTTTTCTGCGGGTGTTTTTATTTTGTCTTTTTTTGAAGAAGCGCGCGCAAATTACTTCCTGTTTGCGCGGAGTCATTATCTCATTTGAGCGCGCGTATTCTTTCAAAACCTTGCCCACAAAGTTCCTAATATATAATAAAATAATATTGTAGTGATGGTAGTCAACAACTTTTGTGCATAATAAGATTTTGACCGCTTTAGAGTATCATTGAGATGTTCGTTTTCCAACTGATAAAGATTAACATATCGAATAATGATAACGATTTAAAATGAAGTTTTAATCTGTTTCGACAAAATATAAAATAAAAAACATCTTCATATAGTGGTTTTTTTTTTTTTTTTTAGATACGATGCGTTTAATTTTTCTTACATTTACATAAAATTTCCATAAAATCTTTAATTACCAAATGAACACCAGCCGATGTAATTTGTATTCAGCGTGTGCAATGTGCATGCGCACAGTGTGCAAGTTTAAATCACAAGAAAGACGACAAGTTATTTATGCATTACACGCGCGATTATATCGCATATAACATCCGCGACACATTGTATAATCTCTTCAAAAATTTTGTAAAATCATTAATGCCCAGCAAATTTTTCTGGGCAAATAAAAAATGGCAACTGGTCACCGATTTTATGTTCAACCGTCGAAAACGAGTGTTCAAACGATTCACGAGCGCCCCGACGCGTCATATTAAGATGTCGAATGAAAGTACGTCGTGAAGTATACGATATGTTTCTGTTTGTCTTTTCTGGCATGACGGAAACAAAATTATAGGAAACGCAATTTTATCATCAAATTAAAGCAGTATGATAAATTTTCGATTTCGGCTTATTTGTACAGCAAGATGTCTTTAATTTTCAGATTGTTTTGATAGTATATATCATCATTGGAGATTAGTAAATGATATAATTATTTTACACAGCTCGAAATTCCATTGAAATTTCAATTAGCATTCGACTGACATTCTAATTAGTATTCCAATCGTAAATTTAAACCGACAAACATTTCTTTACTGACAGCGTAAAACTCTGATCTGAAAAAATCTGTATATCTTAATTACATAATCTATCGTTATTGGTAGCACACATACAATAAATATATAAGTTAAAAATTGCGACAATGCGATGATATGATTGTACGCGTTAATGCAACCAAAGTTAAAAAAAAAAAGTTTTAAAGATTAAGAAGTTTAAATAACGGTCTCTTGCGTTTCCCGTTGAAGCACCGTGAAAATAATCGTTAGTTGAATATACGCAATAAGTGTTTAACAAATATATAATAACGTGGAGCGTAAACAGGGATAATCGGATTTATTTCTGAACGATTTTTGTTTTATGTAATTGGAGCTAAGAAAAAAGGTTTCTTACGCAGAAGCGGCGTTTACTAACGACGATCTCTCGTTCTTAAAACCATAAGAGGACGAAAAAGAATGAAAATAAATGCCGCAAGCGTTTATATAAATCGTATCACGCGCCTTCACATAGAGAGATGTATCTGGATATACGAACTGCGCATACCAGGACGATCGCTAATTATCATCCGCACCGACTAATTATGTCATTACCTCGATCACTGATGCCGACAGTTTCAGACTAGCTTAAGAAATAACGATCTCGATCGACCAGGTATTCTGACCAAGAAAGAAAAACGTTTTTAGTCGATTTATCTCACGTTATGTGTTCCTCGAATCCGAACTTTATTTGACATTTTATGGACTACATGACAAACGACTCTGCGATTACTTCCGTAATATTTATTTTTTGAAAAAATTTTTACAAAAACTTTTCTTCCAAGAAATGCCGATCACAAATATAATTACTTGTCTACATGCGCGCACTTGATCAATGAGGAATTTTATGTGTGTCTTTTCCTTTCCATTATATTAAATATGCGCATTTTGTAAAGAAGTCATTATGCTTACAATCAAAGTGCGAAAGAAAACATTACTACGGTTTTGTTACAAGCGTGAACAAACGCGATGTTTACAGCAACGGACTCATACAAAAAGGAAATGCTGATAATAACCATTAGTCGAAGGCGTGACGGATTGTCTTTATTGGATAATTTAAGGGTCTGTCGGTTAAAAAAAAAGAGACGAAAAGACACAGCCGCTAAGATCGATCTCGACTTATTTTCGAGAGAGAAATTACTTTTAGAAGATGCGCGTGTTGCGTGCTTGCATGCGTTTTATTCATTAGTGGCTATATTCCTTGTTCAAATTGGCTTTGATTTTGCATATGTAATGTAACAGAGATTTTTTCTCAACAGATAAATAAATAAATGAGAGAAAGTTATTGGTTGAAATATTCTTATAGAAGTAGTAATGATGAAAACTGAAAAGTTCAAAATACAAAGTTTTGTACGCTAACAATAAGAAAATAACATTTATTCGGGATATAATTCTTATTTAATTAAGTATTTATCTTTTAGTGTCATTTACTTTTTTTCCGTTGAGACCACCAATTTGTGACACGAAAATGTGCAAATTACACACGCTATGTACTTTGAACGACAGAAGACGGATGCGACACAAAGCGACAAACACGGCGGGCCAAGTTATTATTATGGCAAAAACTGACCGAAATGGCATCTTTATCTAAGTGCAAATCTGGAAGATCCGCAAAATAACGGAATCACATGTTAGCGACACATATTCTCCATCATATACGCTGCAGTAAATAATACGAATTGCTCATTTATGCAAAGGACAAACATAAGGTTTTTTCAAGATCACAAGTGCATAAAGGGATATCTCCGAGATATAATACTGGTTAGCTTAGAATTAGTCGGCTAATGCGAGCCACAATGATCGCTATCTCGCGTTGGCCATTTAGGCTCTAACCAAACTCTCTACACCTGCCTGCCTGCCTGCCTACCTGCCTGCCTGCCTGCCTGCCTGCCTGCCTGCCTGCCTGCCTGCCTGACTGCCTGCCTGTCTGTCTGCCTATAATCACGATTCGTCCATGTTAACAGATTTTTTCTCTCTGATGAGAGTGAGCACATCGCGCCGATAATCGCAATGACGTACCAAATGTCGAGTAACATGTCTCGCGAATTGACACATTTCAGTCACTATTCAACTATCGCGCTATCAGACTTTGTCATTGTTTGTTTTAAAAGAACGCATGCAAGAAATATGCTCGAAATAAAATATATTGAGATAGTTTACAGCGGCTATTAAGCTTTTATTCTTCAATGATTATCTGTGATTGAGATGTGCTGATATTTAAAAGATGTCATACGTAGTACATGAACTCCCGTTGATAACCAAGAGACTAACACTCTGAATCTGCAAAGACGCTCATCAAAGTTCCTGATAAAATTGCTTTATAAATACATTCTTGTTAATAATACTCTCAATATATCGGTGCATTTCAAAACTTAATTCTGTTTAATTTTTAAAGTGTTTTTTTTTCTTTTTGTTGATGCAAATTAGTAATTTAAAAAAGCTGGCAAGGATTGAAAATAATTGTAAATAATCAGAAACAATTACTCTCTTTAAAAAGTACATGTAACAAGCACATATACTAAAAGTAAAAAGAAACAGAGAAATGTGTTCAAATTTACTTTTAAATACACGGACAAACTACAAAGATCCCGAGTTGGACTAGGACTAGGTTTGGTCGATAACGGAAGAAAAAGTTGATGAAATTAGACATAGTACATATGATTACATACGTTTGTGCAATTAAAAAGTCAATACTTTAATCTGAATAGAAAGAGAGTAAACGTACGCGCGTACTCACCAGTGTGCGGCATGATGACGAGCGATCACTGTTGTTATATCTGAAACAGAAGAATATACATGCTCATTAAAGCTCAACAACAAACTATAAGTCATATCAATGCGTACAACATAAAACATAGTGCGCATCGCCGTGTTAGATTCATCGGTGACGTATTTCAAGCACGTATACATAGCGTGTATGCGTGTTTTTGCCGTAAGATGTATTATAGAGTATATAGCGGGAGTATAGCCTTCGCCGTTAATGAATTTAAATGTATTCAAAGGGCGCGCTTGACGCTTGACATGGCAACCCTTAAATATGCAATCGTACCGATAAGCCGAAGCGCCGCAAAATATTGCTGGTAGACGCTAACCGTGACTCTCATTCCTGAGTAGATAGTCTAGAAATCAGTGCGACAGTTCTCCGAGAGCATTGATAACTTTACTTTCATATTTTTTTAATTGCTGAGTTAATTATACGTATACGTAAATTATTTTGCAGAAAATATAAAATATTAATATAATTAGGTACGCGGCGTACCTGTATATTATCCTCTACAAGATTATATCATCCAATAAATATTTTTGTATAGTTACTGTTATTGCTCATCGGACTAATTTTTTTTGACATTTTCGTCTTTTGACCAAATATGTTCACCACAAATGTGTGATCACCGAAACGGTAGAAATTACGATTTGAGAACTCGCACTGGAAAGAAAGAGCGAGCGGAAAACTACGTGGAATGCGTGCGTAGCGTGGCGGGTGGCGTGTACTTTGTGATGCAAATTAATGCACGATTATCGAACCACCCCTTGCCCGCCCTTATGCGACCACCGCGCACCTCCTTACTTCATCGTTACCCTTGCTTCTCTTCGTGCAGGTGTATACCTGTGTGCACACGCGCGCGCATGTATACACGAGTGCACACAGCGCGACACGTACTTCGAGGTGTACTTGTAATAAATACGATATGCCTTTACCCCCTTGATTCGATGCTTAGCCTTACATTAGACCTGGTTACACGCTTGCACCCTCCTCTGACCTAAGCTCTAATCTGATGTAACTATTACATACGTTACACGCGTATCCATATAAGCAAAATAGCTATGTCGTTCAGAGCCTTGACAAAACCTCATTTTTTTCAGGTCTAATCATTATCGTGTCGTCACAATAATATATGTATATAGGTATTTGATTTTTTCTGACTGATTGCTACTTGATATCGCGTCTCGATCAAGACACGCTTGATTATCCTTTAAGCTTTTGACGAAAATATAGTATTTCTACTTTCTAATTTTTCTCTTTATATACTTTCTTTTATAAAATTTTTGTCGAAAAATCTATCATTTAAACTCAAATATTTTTTAGCTTCCTCAAATATTTTTAGGAAAGTAAAAGCAAATGTTTAAATTATTGTTTAAAAGAATACGAACAATTTATCGCAGAGCGAGTCAAAATGTCAAGATTAGGTACTTATTATATGAATTACGATCATATTAGCCGATTTTGACAATGATGACAACAGGCACATGAGCTTTTTGTTTTGTTTTTGGGGTTTTTTTTTTTGCAACGGAGTCAGAAAGAGAGAGAGAGATGTGATTCGACAAAAATGTTAGCTGGCAATTCGATTGGTCTGTATCTCACGAGGATAAAGACTCTCGTAATGAGGATTGAACAATTATTATAAATCAAACGATCCTGGCTACGACAAGTCAGAGCGTCGCGTTTCTCGCATGCCACGTGTTTTGTTGATGTTACTCTTGCGAACACGTGTCCCACGCATGCCTTTCCTTTTTCGTTTGTTCTCCTCGACGTCGTAAACGAGTGCAACCATGATGTACGCGTGATTTTACATCTGCACGCCACTAACTGAATAAGATAAAACCACTCTTATAATTTTAGTAAATATATATTTCTTTTATGATTAATGCAAATTAAAATACACAAGAGAAAATGTCTATTTTTCTCTATTCCTTAGTTCGTAGTCTTATCTTTTTGACATTAAAAAAAAGATTCATGTCGATTTGAGAACCGCGGAGTCGAGATATATAAATTGCTGGTAAGAGGTCACGCTTTTATGTACCTTATATATATATATATATATATATATATATATAGCCCTAAGCAAAATCTAGTTTTTGTTTATTCATTAGATTACTCCCTCTACACGCTTTAAGTTGTACGTGGAAGAAGGCTTCGTTGTAACGGCGACTACCGTCGAGAGAACGGATGTCGACGGTAGAGGGAAAGAAAGGGTCCGGAAGGTGGACCAACCGACCGACCGCCATATCACTCCCCGATACCAGCCATAAAAATCTGAATATATTAGGCCTACATGCGCACGACATCTCGCTCAAATCGTGAACACGTTATTCGCGATAATCTACACTCGTTTCCAGTACACTTTGCACATTTACTTGCGCACTTGAAGCAGTTACAAATGCAAATCGATTACTTTTTCTCGTAGTTCGTCGATAAAAATACTGTTATCGACAATTAATGTTAATACAATATTGTTTTCTTGTCAATAGTTAATCTAATTATTTTATAGCAACTTACTGCAATGGAAGAATTTCACTATAGAGCAGTTAAACGAAAACTGTATTGTATAATATAAAATATATATAGTTTTCAAAGTTAACACTGATTATTTTTATTTAAATAATTCTTACTTAATTATTCTTTGACAATCACATCGTACTAAACATTATCGTCAACTATAAATAACACAGATTATTCTACTTGAAAATAGGATTTAAGATTTCTCGATCTTTGTATCGAAGTGACAAATAAGCTTTCGAGAGCATAGAGCGTGGTAAGAAAGATTGGCAAGAAGTGCGGGTGAAAGGTAAGGAGTTGAGGGAAGAGGGGAAGAGGGTAATTAGAATAATTCGGGCCGCTGTGGTTCACGCCACCCAAACGAATTTGCATTTAAAATGAAGCGATGGCGTGCTAAAGTACCACCGTGCTTGTCGAGAGAAGAAGAAGAAGAAGAAGAAGAAGAAATAAAGAGAAAGCAAAAGAGAGAGAGAGAGAAAGCTTTGTTGCTTTACAAGAAACTTTACTATTTATCGTTTATTCCACGACTGAATAAGTATATGTATATATCCTTTCCTTCCACGGCCGCTGCCACAGTCACGGGATTCGTTCATGTTCATGAAATATAGCCTTGTGATTTCCTCGTCGGTTTTTTTTCGTCTCACAGTCCCGCACCTTGTCGACCCCCTCGCGTTGTCCGATCATTATCGCATAATTAGCACTGGTGATTTTCATATTGCGTCATAGGCATGTGTAACGGTGTTACAATAATTTTAATTTGTTCAATGCGTCTCTCTCTCTCTCTCTCTCT
>QVNV01002784.1:0-27378 GCA_014825455.1 Pseudomyrmex pallidus
TGATATCTGACTAGTATTTACGCAATCAGATATTCTGATATTTAGATATCTTCCAGATATCTTTATGATATATTTTGCTGTGTGGGTTAGTTTTGTAGTATTTGTTTCTACAATGTATTTCTACTATGATTTTAATGTTAGAAGTTATCTTATGGAGATTTCTTGTAAAAGAGATTTATATTTTTCTGTTAATATATATATATATAAAATTTACGTGGAAAAGTATCTTTTAAGAATATATATATATATATATATATATATGATATTTCTTCCACGCTGCATATTTGCACTCTTCTGAACAATACATAGCATAAATACAGTAGTTGCAAGGTATATTTGCCCAACATACTCTCAAACAATTTGAACAGTATGTTTGCATATTCTCTTGCATTAACATCATCGAATAAGGTTTTTCCACAGCAATTATAATTCACTTGGACGAAGGTTACGAGTGGCAACAACATGTCTGCCATAGTGTTTATTGTACTTTATAGCTACTGCATCTGATGCGCAAGGAACTTCATTATTTTGAGGTATAATAGTAGGAAGAGAATGTTCCTTTATTTGTACTTCTCTCAAAGGGTTTTGGACATTAAGTTTGGTTTGTACAGTCTTACGATGTAAAATATCGATTTTTGCTCTCAGCTTCTCTTGATTTGCATCTTATATATATATATATATATATATATTTATATATATATATATATAACACACGCACACGCACACCCACCCACCCACCTACACAAACACACCCACTTATCTATCTACCTACTTACACACACACACACACTCACACACGTTTACACATCGAAAAATATTATATTTACCAAATATAATATTTTAACTTTAATGTACTGTGTTTTCAAAGTAGTGTGTTTTTAAAGTAGTGTATTTTTATGTAAAATATTAAAACGACTATGGACAATATATAATACTATTTAATCGCTGTAACACATTAACTGTTTGTGTCAATTATTTTCTTTAAGTTTTCTTCATCTTGTATTTATAATGATATACAAATAAATGAAAATATAAAAACTATATTAATTGCAAATAAGTAATAATGGTAGGCAAATTACTCAAAAAAGTATGTAGTTTTTATTAGACTTGTGATTCAATTATAAGTTTTACATAAGTTAGTAATATTTTTCTATTATATTCTTACTAACCAAACGATAATGGGAAAGAGAGTCATTATAACAGCCGGCTGATAAGTTGTCCCTAAATTAGGAGAGTTGAAACTTTCCTTGGAGATTTTTTTTTTTTCCGTGTCTACGTACGCAATCCGCCACTCTACACCTGGATACACCGGACTATGCCGTTTAAAATAATGTTCCAATGCATCCGCTGTTGTGACACCTGTTTAAATTTGATAGCATGATAACTATTGGTCAAAAGATAATAAAATACGTATAAAATAAAACAATCGTATTAAAAAATACCGCAAAAAAAAAAAATTTTTGATACGCTTGTAAACATACCAAAAGACGTTGTCTCGAGGTCCTCCAGCATGTGAAAACCATCTCCTCCCTTTGCAAGGAAATCATTTAAGAGAACAGTGTAGGTGGCATTCTTTTGAAGCTCGCTGTATGTCGGTACTCGACAAGCGGCGCATCGAACTTGAACGGAAACTACTCTCGAGTTTGGTGGTTGACTTATGTTATACGCGACCTGCAAGTTCGTTTTTAATGAGACGGTATAAAAAAACATGCAAAGCAAGTTGAAGCAGTTAAAAATATCAGTTTCGAGTAAGCAACGGCGGAGTAAAAATCTTATTATAATAATTATATAATAATTATTATATATATATATATAAAATCGTTATATAATAAATCGAATAAATTTGTATTCACTTAAACAAAACATTACGCACGTGTTAATTATTAATTGTTATAATAATTAATAATTATCGAAGAAAAAACAGAATGAGTAATTTTTTGTTTAACTGAATACAAATTTATTTGATATATTGTTTAATAACTTACCTGCAGTCCCGAGTATTGCAAGTAAGCGCCAAACAAATTTCCGGTGGACGTTGTGTTGTTGAGATTATGTACACTCCATTCTAACATTGAGAGGACCTGCTCTCCTGTCATAGATGCCTTAACGACGACATTTCCGAAAGGCAAAACACTTATGATATCGCCTCGGGTCACCTGTAAGCGATATGATTATGACAAGAATGTGCTTGGAGAAGTGAACTTTTAATTCATTTATATTAATTATTTAAATACCTCATCGTTTCTCGCTCTTGTAATGGACGATCTGATGCTGCCGCTGTTCTGTACCGCGATGGCAACATCCGTCCACCCGTTTTCGCTAAAATTTTCCACGACGTGCTACAAGCAAAAAAATACACAAGATATCGATACACTTTTATCATTTTTTTCTAAGAATAAATATATGTATTGCAATACTGACAAAACACAATAAAAAAATGTTTTCTCAAAATGAGATGTATATGTATACATTTCGCCGAGACTGAGGAAATCTTACATAATCAATTAGAGCATCACAGATCAAATTTCCCATATTGCATTCGCGCCGTCTGCAATTCTTGCTATCTCCGTCAATAAACACTCGCGTCTTTCCGACCACCTTGTGTTCCAGATCGTCAATTGGTTTTCTCATGGAGCGTATCATTTCCCGAACATCTTCCGCCTGCGCAAAAAAAAATAACAAACGTGATATAATTTATATTGTTCTAAAATATAATATTATTACAATTATATTATTATTAGTATAATTATAATATTTTTACTTGTGTACATAGAAGAGAAAAAAACATAATGTACGTAATTGTTTATTAAAAATTATATTACCTCCATCACACTGGAGTCGACAAGAATCGGATTCCCCTCAATATGCGTGATTTCCCCTTTAACGTCGAAACTCACGGAAAAATTACCCAAATACTTAGTGTACGCGTACGCCTGAACGACGTAGACTTTTCTCCCGTTCTTCTGTATCACCTCGGTAGGATAAAAACCCTCCGGCACCTCGACATCGGGCTGCTGACCACGATACAGAAAGGTATTAGTGTGACCGCCGATCACTAGATCGATCTCCTCGACCTCCTTGGCGATCCTCTTGTCCGTTTCGAAACCGGAATGTCCGAGAGCGATGAGAATGTCGACGCCTTGTTCTCGCAGTTTCGTCACTTCTTTCCGAATAGCTTCTACTTCGTCCTTGAAGATCACTTTTTCGGTGGTCGACAGGATCTTCGTTTCCGGCGTCAGATAACCGATTACACCGATCTTTCTGCCGTTGACTTCGAGAACCGTACTGTTCTTCAGATTCGTCGCGGCCAGATCGGGCTGCTCGCTGAGGTCCAGATTCGCCGTTACGATGGGAAATGTTGCATTTTGTATAAATGGTATTAAACCGGCGACGCCGTCGTCAAACTCATGATTGCCTAAACTCTGTTAGAATTCAGAAAAATGCAATATATATATATATATATGTATAACAAAACTATATCTAATTTTATTTCGTAAATGTTGTGAAATCCATTTAATTAATCTCGAACAGACTCTTATTTATCTTTTTAAAAAAAGGCGCCAAGTACACGCGCAACATATGAGCTGCGTTCCGTTTCACGCATGTGCGCGCATTTGCGGACTATACGTCACGTGCACTATAGATAAATGCGCGCATATGCGTGAGAAACGGAACGCAGTCATGGGTTTTGTTATTTTGTTTTGAAAAGATAAGATTGTTCGAGATATTAATTACACCACAAGATTTGAATCGAGATAAAATGAAATATGTTATTACAGAAACGTATATTTCATATTGCACAGATAACGCATAAAAAATAAAGCCATCTGTGATAGCTGTGTTTGTATATCTCTCGCACGTTTAATCTACACATACTACCGTACGCTACCGGAACTCAACAATGCCCGGCAATTACTGATTTGATTTCCCATTCATTTCTTCCCCATTACTGATTACATTTTAACTGTATTTTAACACGTTCGTATCGCCATCTCTTATCGGAAGTTGCACATTAACTACGAAGTTGCACATTCAGCCGGTTAGGACGGAAACAATGACGATGACGATGACAAACACGTTTCTTAAACGTGACTTTCAATGCTTCAAAACTTTTCTTAAAAAATCTTTGGATAGAAAAACTAAAAAAAACTCAAGAATACTTTATTGTTCAGGTTTTTAACCGGAATCGATTGAAACTTAAGAGAAGAAGAAGTCGATCGGGTCAGTCATTACTAAAAAATTGCGAAAAAATCAAAATTCCCATTTTCCTCAAATACTTGAATTTCGCGTGTATAGAGACACTGCTTCTTGATAAACATCTCGCAATATAAATTTAAGTACTATGTACAATTACGCGTAAGAGTAAATATAAAACAATTAAGCTGTAGATTAAAATCAACATACGATAATAATCGCAATTGCGCGAGACAGTGTTCAACTATCTATTTGGATTAAACTAATAAACCAATAATAAACCAAGTTACTTTTCTCGGCTTTCAAATGTTTTTTTTTATTTTATATTTTACTGCCTATTCAGTAACGTAACGTTAATTCAATGTTGATTCGACGGTTGAAAATCAATCGAGTCGATCAGTGGAGGGATTTTCGTGCAATATTGACTTATTATTTTTTCCGCTTTACTTTACACTCAGACATTTTACGGAAATGTCAGAGATGTGTTACAGAAATCGTTTCTCGATGTCATTAGATTTCCTATGATTGCGCAATATCTTAATTTATATTTAATATTAAACGATGTATTCGCGTTATCTTTTTAAATGTCTGCTTATGATAACGTGTGTACGTATACATGTGTACGAACTGCCGAAGATGTACGTACGAGCGACGAGAAGAAGAAACAGAGAGGGGTTTTCTCATTTCAGTGTTTGCGCAACGATATCAATATTGAATCAACCTTGAACCCACAAGTTACGTTTCTGATTGAGTTAACGTTCTTGAACTAATAGAACAGCTAATATTTACTATAGCGTCCGGCGCCAAAAGGTTCAGGAACACAGACACAACTTTCCACTTATATACATTGTACCACGCGGTTCCTTGGTAAGTGTCGCCGGCGTTCAAGAATAACGTCGAAGGTGATTCCGATCTCGCTTGGCGGACCAGAGTCGCGATTCTAGCAAAACCTCCGTAACACTTCCCGGCTTTGGAATCCTGTGGCGTGCACGCCGTCGATAATTGCGACGTCTCCTCGAATCTAAAAATATTTCGCAGCAAGAGGACCACTGTTATAATTTAAATAAGCGATAATGACGCTTTTTGGCTGCAATTTGACGTCGTGTAATTTTAGATAAACCGTGGAAATTCTCTCCGGACGAATTATCACGAATCGAAGAAACACACACGGAATGTTTGATTAACACCTGGGCGCGCGGGATGTAACTAACTATTTTAACATTAGCAATTAGTGCGGTCGCGGTAATTGCTGTTGATGTAACGTAGAATTGAATTGCGGAACGCGCTAGGCGTAAAGAGAACAAATGTCATTTAAACAGTTTGTTCAAATAGCAAATAGAGTATTGTCTTTTAAACAACAATCATCAATTTTGACAAAAGAAAATTATTTTAAAAATATTCTTTTTTTTCCCCTATTTTGTAATATAAATATTAGGAAATAAAAAAAATTACATATAATAATTACCTCGCATGCATGTCATTTGTGTGAACGATTCGAAGAGTAAACTCGTCGTCTTCACGTAAGATGGGATTCGTAAAAACTTCATTCGTGAATATCAGTAGTGCGATGACGCAGGTCTCAACGAACAAAGTGATCGACATGTTCGATAGTTATTAGTCTACTTCTGGTTGTTCTTCTCGGTTGTGATTTGTTTCTGTATCACTTATCTCCTTTTGTGTTAGAAACTGATTAACGATGCTGTCTTCTTCTCATGTGACCAGCCGCACTATTGTCACGAAGTTTTTCGTTGCCGTTGTTGTTATCTCATGTCGACCATATTTCTAAAAGTAAATGTGTTTGCAAGAACGTAAGACAAATTCTTATCTAATTTTCCATAAACAGTTGTGTCGGAATTCTTCTTTTTTTTTTTTTTTTTTTATCAATACTTTAGATAATTTTAAAAGTGAATACGCTTGAAAGAATGTAAAACAAATTCTTATCTAATTTTCTATAAACGGTGTGTCAGAATTCTTTTTATTATCAATAATTTGTCTAGATATTTAACAAAAATATTTTATAATTGTTTATTTTTTTTACTGATTTTAATACTTTTTTTTTATGCTGAATTGCTGAGACAGTAAAGAGAAGCAATATAGAATATTAAGAGCAATAACTCACGCTCTTTGCCACGCTCTTTCTCTTTTTTTTTCTTACGAAATTACTTTGTTGCGAAACGTATCGAGACTCGCCAAGAATTTTAACGGCTTATAAAGTCGCGGTCAATATCACCATGTTTCAAAGCGGAAAACAAAGGCACGTAATATATTTGGCGCCGCGCCTAATATGACTAATTCGAGAATAGAATTTAACCCTCAATCCCCGATGTGTTTTTTGTCACCTTAATTTTAACAAATATGACAAAAAACACACAAAAACAAACAAGAAAGTTTCAAAAAATTCTAGAGTAAATAAAAAATTTGTTAAAAAACAAAAAAACCATGGTTTCTTAAAAGGGAAAAGATGTATTTTAAGAAAAAAAAAGTACAATAGCGTCAAATTAAAATAGAATACCTATTTTGTAATTTGAAAATGAGTTATGTTTTATGACGCTCAAACGGAAAAAAAGGTGCATAAAGTAAATAAAAAATATTTTTTTCCCAAGTTTGTTTGGTTGTCACAAAAAATGAATAATTAGTTTTAATAGTATATTACATCTTTGAAATATAAAATAATGTAATTATGATTGAAATTATATACACACAGTTTTGACAGCAGTTTTTTTGCGACAAAAAACTTTCTAAGCTCTTAGTAGCCATAATTCTTTATTCTGAGCTCTGAAAATTTACAAATACGTTTAAAATCACTTAATATTCAAAAATTTAACGAAAAACGCGTTTTGACAAAAAGTCATTTTTACTTACGAAATCCCCGATCATAGGTCGAAAAATGTCCACAGCAGATTTTGATTCTCGTTCCTGCGCGTACACGTTGTCTTTACCATAAACTTTTTTTACATATCCAATAAATGTGGCTACCTGCTCAGGGTAGCTTCTAGAAATTTCAGAAAGTAATTTTGGTCCGGACGAAAACGATCCATGATCGGGGATTGAGAGGATAAATAACATGATTGTCTTCTCGTAGTGAGAAATGGCCAATGTGAGGCATAATTGTACAATTACAGGCACTGAAAAAGACTCAAATTTGGGGTCGAAACGTTTGTAACATTTATTAAATAAAAAAGTTCATTGACTCGAAGATCTGGTTTTTTGCCTCACATCGGCCATTTCCCACTACGATAATATTTCGAGAGGAAGATTATTGATGATTATCTTCTTTTTCGACATTACTGTCTCTCAGCTTTCTCTTCTATAATTATTTAGAAATAGCCAATTACACTTTAGAATATATTAGCTTGTTTTTCTAAATTTTTTTAAATTATTTTCTAATTAATTATTAGCTTACTACTTAACTCTTCGCGGACACTCCTCAAAAAATGACGAGTTAGACAGACTGGGTCTGTGAGGCCCACGCGACTTTGAAATCAAATATTTCCGCGAAAAATTAATATTTTTTCAATTTTGTTTTTTCTTTTTTTTCAATCAAAAGTTCGATTCTGCTTCAATAAAAAAAAAAAAAAAAAAACAAATTGAAAAAATCTCTAGTAAGCGTTTAAAAAAAAACCTAAGTTTTACTAGAAAACATCAGTGCGCAATTTTTGAGTGAGAGACCTATGTTCGTGAAGGGTTAAGAAAAATAAATTTCAACCACGTCAACACGAGAACATTTCTGAAATCTTTGGAAAAAGAAAAAAATCTATATAAAATCTACTTAAAAAAAAAAAATCTTTTTGAAATATATTCAAAATCTCTAACTTAATAAATGTCCTAATGTGACTCGTGTACGAAAGTCCTTTTAATTTACACCTAGATATCAGCGATCGCGGTGAATTGAGCAACACGCTTTGCGTGTGTATAAATAAACAAACTAATGACTCTGACACACAACAAGGAGGAAGCGAGTCAAGTGCACGATCGAAAAGATGATAGCCAATAATCAGTACTTCAGCCTCTCTCATAGGAAAGCAGCGAACTCATCATTTCGCTACTCATTCACGCGCGTTCTGCGCGCGTGGAGTCGTAAAATATATTTCAGATAACAAATTGCGCGCGCACTCGCACAATACGCACATCGACAAAAGTGATGCGATATAAGATCGCATCTCAAATGCTGATTGCATCATTATCGGCAGTACTGGTTGTACAAATAAATCTTCTTTAACAACGCATTATCAAGAAATTTTCTTACTGTTCATCTCGAAGGAAAGCAGTGAGGAGCCATAGAAGAAAACGCGTTCTCGTAGATTTATCACTTTAACTAATGAAAAAAAGACATACACACTTTAATGAAACAAAGGTAAAATGCGCGCATGGCAGTTGTTCTTATCGCGGGTGCTGCGGTACAGTGAGAGAAACACGAGCCGATTTTACCGAGCGATCGGCACCGACTGAACACGATCGGCGTTTATTCCCGATGACATCCCGTCGACATGCGGCTCGGATCTGTTTCTGATCTCTGCTGGTATTTTCTCAAACTAAAACACATGTGTACGTTTGATCTTCTCAAAAAAAAAAAAAAAAAACTTACAATATTTTTTGTGATTTTTAAAGATGAATGATACGCTTATCAGAACAAGTCAAAGCAAATACACGTGTTTTTTGTATCTCGCAATTTAATTATTTCATTGTGTTGCCATCTCTATATCTGATTAAATTTCTTCTTTTCATTTATACGTGCGATAATTAAGCGATTACAGATTATTGCTAGATATAATGATAATCAATTTAATTATCGATTTTCAATTTAACAAAAAACTTAAGCAAATAAAAATGTTTCTCAGCAAATATAATAAAGCACTTTATCGAACTAAAAACAAAGAGAGATTGTTTACATCATGGATATATGATATTTTTTAACACCCTGGTTCAGCAACGCCCTTCACACATCTCCACAATTTGAATATTATTTTTTATTGATAAAAACAGAGAGAGAATTATTTACCTTGCACATATTATTTGTTTAGATCTGGTCTCATTTTTTTATTTTTCAACTTAATTCCTCTCGTTCATCTTTTCTCGTTAGGAGAACATCAATATTATATCGTCGACAATAAAAAAAAAAAAAAAAGAGCTTCGAAATCCAGTGGACCGTTTGCTGCGTCCGAATGAGAATTTAATCTTCTTATTGACAATATTCCGACAATGACGAGAATCCGATATTTCTCTTTGAATTGTATACAATTGAGCGAACCAGCTGTGTGCATTGACGCGCCGTGTCGTCGCGGCCAAAATATAGATCGGATATAGCACTACGTTTCTGTCAGAGAGCCAGAGTGTTGTTCGGCGATTTATTATTTGGCATCGGTATCCCCTTCCGTTCGTATTACACTTGCTCCTTCCATTATTCCGCGTGCGTTACTGTCCGTGAAAAATAAGCAATCGTAAATGCGCTATGACGCGAAGAAATTTATTTACCGGCGGACCTCACTGCCGTTTTCATCGCGCATTTTACGATCGTGTTCGCGTAACTTCTAATTCTGTTCTTTTTTTTTTTATGCACCGCATGCGGAACGCAAACAGACGCGCGAGATATAGATCGATACACCTTCGCGAGATTTTTCTTAGATTTCTCTTAGATTTCACGCGCGATATCTTGTCATTGGCGTCAATATACGTATATAGATAACTCGTTTATCTGTTTAATTAATTCAACTCTGAAGAATATCATTTAGCGAGTTTTTCTCGCGATATTTTAATCGCGACAATTTGTCATTGTCAGCGCGCAATCGCACATACAAATTTTTATAGATAACGAAATCAATAGCGCAAAGTGTGTAAATTGTTTTTTTTTAGCTTACTTTATATAAAGGAATCTTCAGATTGTTTTTTATCAAGGTTCAACAGTTTCGCACATCGTCTCTGCACGCTACACACACGTGATGGCGACGAAACTTCTTTCGGATATTGAATTTTCAACAATTATGTCATTTGTGCGATTGTTTATATAATTGTTTATATTTTTGCGTTCTTTGTGGCACTCTATCTAATCATTTCTTTTATTGCTTATTTTAATATTTTTTCTTATTTTTTTTCTCATTATAACTTTGTTAGTTAAATTTAACCAATTTATTTAACTATTTTATAGTTTTATAAATTTACAAATTTATAAAGTTTTATATAAAGTTTTATACAAAGTTTTATATAAAGTTTTATATACAAATTTACAAAGTTTTATATAATTTGTAACTCGTTGAAAATGAGAATATATTGATATGAGAAATTAAGGTCATACGAGAATGTAATAAAACAAGGTCTTAGTGTATATTTAAAAAAATATATATATGTATATTTTGATAAATTATTCTGACGTTTTGATCCTATCTTGAATAGAAATTTTTTTTATCTATTCTTTATTAACTATGTGAATTATAAATTATTATAAAAAAAAAAAAACGTATGTCAGATGCAAGACCTATCAAATATACGTTTTTATAACATATTGCGTTGTCTGAGAATAATGTCTAAAATGATCATTCAAATCACGATATTCATGAAGAACAATGACGGTGTTTAACAAACATTACGCAGAGCAGAAAACATTAGATTTATCGCAATGTAATCATCTATCATTATAGCGTAATGACAAACATTATACAATGTTTAAATACGCATCTGTTGATTTTACGTTTCAACTCAAACGTTTCAAAGATTACAAAGAAACAACAATAGTTTTGCATATAAGAAACACGTAATTGCAAATTACACTTTTCAAATTACAAACACTTGTTGCAACAAATAAAATACAGAATAATTTATATTTATATATTTTTATTATTATTATAATTACGCGAAGCGCGCAGAATTTTCTCCGTGAACTCAAATTTAAATAAACTTTATTAGATTATAATATTAAGTAAATTTTATCAGATTTAAGTAATTTTGTCAGATTTAAGTAAATTTTTTACTTCACTATTAGTTTTAAAAACAATTATCTCGCTTTAAGCGACATCGCACGTAAGTACAAAAGATCATCATCAAAACTATGTAATTACGTCATGTATATGTAAATAAAAATTACCGTTTTACTGTGTACGTTACATATCGCGAGATGTACGTATGAATATGTAGTTCAGAGATATCACAAAGCGCGTTTGAAAGATTTTCTACACTCTCGTTTAATAGGGAATCTAAGAGATAATCAAGATTTCTTTTCACAGACCGAACACACACAAAGTGGTTCGCGCTTAAGCGAGCACAGTCCTCCACGAATATTCGACACGCGAGTTACCGCACGACTTGTCGGACTACAAGACAAGGGTGATCGCACGCGCTCGTTGCGAAACGAAGTCTGTGTGTTACAATTCGCCCATGCGCATTTATATACGTACCGTTTTATATTCGTCGTTTCGTAAAAATTTCCAGTTAATTGCAAAAAAATTGTAACTTCACTAATTGATTGGAGACGACGCTTGGATAGAAGAGACGTTCGACGGTGTGTGTCGACGTCAGTCTATTTATCGGAGATCATTTATCGCAAATAACGCCTATGTTGATATTCCGCGTTCCGTTAATTGACTGAACACTCCGCGTTTTACTTAGCGTTTTACTCCGTCGTCTTTCTGCAATTTGTTATGCGATGCAATTAATTCATCTTTTGACGACTCACTATAGCAAAACTCGTAACACCTGTTTCGCATTCCCGCTGGCGTTATAATTAGTGGGAGTGGAGCAAGCACAAGAAAACCTGGTAAGACGCGTAGTGTCTTTTTGTGTCAAATAATTGCAGTTATTTAAGTGCGAGCAATTTAAAAGCGTTACCGCATGCAAAACAAATCTTTGCCTTAATTTTTTCTTCTTCTTCTTCTTTTTATTTATCCATTTATAACGAGATAAAAAAAAATTTAATAAAACTTTTAGTACGTAAAGATAAGAGAAGAAAGAAAAACATTTAAAAATATAAGATAAAACGAAAGAAAAAGAATATATTATTACATAACAATTTATAGAAAGTAAAAATTAAAATGTTTTTCAAGCTAAACTTATTATAAAGCGAAACTATAATTTCGTAAACTTAATGTTTTTAAACTAAGAAAAATTAATGTTTTTATTGAAAAAAATTAATTGGTTAATTTTCAAAGAAAGAAAAATAAAAGCCGGAAATAATATAGTTTTGTTTTCATAAAAATTTTAGATTTCTATATATATATATATATATATATATATATATATATAGAAATATATATATATATGTATAATATTATATATGTTTGCTATTTAGAAAGTCACGAAGTATCGATAAGGATCGCTGAAACGTAGAGAGACATATCTTTGAATTCCGCACATTGCAACATCTATCGCGTTATCTATCTTAACGACGACAATTATCGTTATTACAGCAAAAAAAATACAATTATCATTTCCTGTTGCGTTGACAAAGAAGTGAAACGCGCGCATATAAACGTATCGCGATTCAAAAAAAAAGTTGCAGTAGATGAATACACTCACACTTTGTCTGTGAAGACGCGAAAATAGATTCTTCAAGATTTATTTAAATTTAAATACGTTAGAAAAGAAAAGGATTACATCATAATCCGACATTTCTGAGTGTCGTTATATCATGACTTGTATTATGTTCGCGACGCGGAGTCGTAATTATTAGCGCAGATACAAGTAATGATATCTTTTGTGACAGGTGCAACATGCGCGCGCTGCCGTTTCTCTTGTTGTCCCACGTCTGTTACGGCCGCGGATTTTTTTATCCCGGTAGAACAGATCTGTTCGAACTGTCGATAATTCATCTGAACGATTTTCACGCCAGGTAAACAATCTCATTTTTTTCCATTTTTACTTAAATACATATTAAGGCCCGAGTAATTACGTAGTTGTGTGTGATATTATTATGACAATTCCGCGAAAATTTATCTACTTGGTAATAATGTATTAATCGTTGTCGAGAAACGCTAATTTGAGAACGTTTGCGAGGCAATTTTGCTTGTCGCACGCTCGATAAAGTGTCGAAATCAATTACGAATCTGCGTTCGAAGCAAATTCACGAGCTCAAGGATAAAAGCGATTATAATAATCCCAACGTGGCCTTCGCCTCTTTTTTTCTTTTTCTTTTAGCGTCGCAATCACAAGATCATTACGCGGTCAGCTTTTGGGTTGTTTGTTGAAGCACCAAAGCGTGACTGAGAAAAATAGAAATTTATGTTTTGATGCGCAGATTCGAGCAGACGGGACCGACTTCTGGGACTTGTCATGAGGGCGAGGAGGCAAATTGCGTGGGTGGATTTGCCAGAGTGTACACAGCGGTCAGTCAACTCGTTAACGAACGACCGAATGCAATTTTCCTGAACGCGGGCGATCACTTTCAGGGAACGCTTTGGTACAACGTCCATCGATGGAATGTTACCGCTAAGTTCATGAACATGTTGCCACACGACGTTATGGTAATTATATGCTGACGAGCAAAAGTTCAATGTGATTTGATGCACGTACGAAGAAAAGTTACAAATAAAACAAATAATTAAATAAATATTTTAAAATACCATACAAAAATAGAAACAAAGAAATATGTAGCTCGTTTCAAATATACCAAGAAATTAGATAATTAAAGGATTAAAAAACGAGCAACAAATTGATGTTGTATAACAATTTTTAACTTTATTCTCGGAACGTTTCTCTGGAACTAACTCGTGTTTTTTCAATCGCAACATAAAAAAAAAGTCACAAATTTATAATTAAAGATTTATTTTCAAAACAGAACTTAAAATTGAATCTCTTTGCAATCTTTTTGAATTTCAATTTCCATATTAGTTTATTTTTCAAGTTTTCATTAATTAATTAATATCTCTTATGACTTGTCACAGACGATCGGCAATCATGAGTTTGACAATAAAATCGAAGGTGTTGTGCCGTTTCTTAAAACTGTCAAAGCGCCGGTTGTGGTAACAAATATCGATGACAGCGAGGAGCCAACTATACAGGTCTGTATAAAAATGTATGTCAAATATTATAAAAAAAACATCCAATACAGTAGAACTCCGATAAATCGAGCGCATAAAACGGATTTTTTTCTAGAATTCAAAATTATTATTTTTCTCTTCCAGTTAGCGATCGGCTGGTAGCAAAAGACGAAAGATATATATGTCACTCATTCTCTTAGATTCTTAGAGTGAGGATAGACGCGCATTTTACGAGTTGCGCATGTCACTCAAGAGTATTGGAAAATCATCAATAGTGAGAAAACTATTGGTCCGTCCGTAACAAAGAAGCCGAAACTGTGATAAATCGAAATTACCGAAGTTCTACTGTGTGTGTACGTTTTTTTTATATAATAAAACAGTTTTTTGATGTTATTGTGCACAGTCTGAAAGTAAAATATTTAAATAATTAATCGTGGAAGTATTTACGATAACGTGACAATAAAAGTTACACGTAATTTTATAAAGGCAACATTAGACTTATCGCAATAATTTATTTTCTTGAAGTATAATTTGTTCTTAAAGTCTAATAAAAAAAGCATTGCAACTGTTTAAATATACGCACGTGTTGATTACGTTTCACTTGAACGTCTTGAACTTTAAAAGAAACAACAATGGTTTTGCGTTCACACTTAAGAAACACGAAATTATGTAATCTTTACTTGACTATTTTTTTTTATTGAACACTTAAAAAACATTTACAAATTAATGAACGTCATCATTATTCTTCAGGGTTTATATCAGAACAGCACGATCATCGAAAGAAACGGTACCAAGATTGGAGTCATTGGCGTAATTTTGTCGACTACTAATGTGAGTGATCAATCGAGTTCACACATAAGTATGTTATTTTTTTCAAACAATATTCGCAACAATAATTTTTTATATTTAAAGTATTCGATTTTTCTAGTTGCTTTCTCGAACGGAAAACCTGAAATTTTTAGACGAGGTGGAGACAGTAAATGACGAAGCTCAGCGACTGAAACAAAAAGGAGTAAATATTATTATAGTTTTGAGTCATTGCGGATTGGATGTGGATAGAATCATGGCCGAGAAATGTTCCTTGATCGACGTAATCGTCGGTGGCCATTCGCACACGTTTCTCTATACAGGTCTGTAGAAGCACGAAGACTGATATGTACATTAAATATAAATTAAGTTTTTAATTATAAGATGTAATTATAGGTAAATAATATATAAAACGTATATGTACATATATACAATATATACATTTATATTATATATATTATATATTTTATATAACCCTTTATTGCATGAATTTTTTTGTTTTTTTAGTATTTGTAGTATTTTTAGTAGTTTTAATTAAGTTCTCAAAAATCGGAAACGGATATCCATCTATGTTTTGCTCGATCTTGGCCTTTTACTCTAATATTGTTGTTACCACGAGCGTTATCTATCTTATTTTGTTAATTGTTGAATTTTATAACAGGAATTCCGCCCTCTATCGATGTGCCAAAGGACGAATATCCTGTGGTTGTAACGCAGAACGAGTCTAATAGAACTGTTCTTATAGTTCAGGCAGCCGCTTACACGAAGTATGTATATATAAATCAGTTCAGAAATAGATCATTTAGTGCGCATATCGTCAACGAAGATTAATTCTTATCAAATGTCACGAGGTTAAGCTTTGATTAATTTGTTTTTATTGCTGAGTTGAGACGATAACATTTATTTTTATTTCGCCGAACAGACACGCAATCAACGTGTATGCGTGTTTGATCAAGTTCCATTCATTTTATTTTTGTGTCTTTCAAACAAAAGATATCTAGGTAATCTTACGGTATGGTTCGATGAGCAAGGCGAGGTCGTCGATTGGGACGGAAATCCGATTCTTTTGGATCAATCTATTAAAGAAGGTTAAATCACATTTTAATAAATAATTAAATAATGGTTTTGCAATCTATCCAACAACAATGTATTTTAATACAACACCGCGTTTAGATCCGGACATCGTGGAAGCTCTGAAGCCGTGGAAAGAGGAGGTGGAAAAATTGTCATCGAGAAAAATCGGCAAGACCAGAGTGTTGCTCGATAAAAATTGTTACTACGAGGAATGCAACATGGGAAATCTCCTGACCGATGCCATGGTGGATGCGGTGTGTCAAATTTTTAATTATACATATAGGTTGTCAAACAAGTGTAATTTAATTGTAAGTTTACGTTAATTTTTCAGTTTGTGGACGCTGCCGATAATAAGAGCTATTGGACGTACGCGGCTGTGGCGTGCATGAATTCAGGAGGGATTCGCACTTCCATCGAGGAGTCATCCGACATTACTTATGGCGATCTAATGATGGTACAGCCTTTCGAAAATACGTGGGACACCGTTGAATTAACCGGAGAATCCATTAAAAAGGTCAAGATAAATTCGCTATATTAAATATAAATTTATTGCAATGTTTCAATGTTTTACAAAAAAAAAAAAAAAAAAAAAAAAAAAAAAAATTTGGCATATAAGTAGACTATGATCACTACACTTGTGTGATCTTCTTAATTGAAGATAAATTGAAGATAAAAGAGAGACAAAATCCGTAAAACAACGCCGTGAGAAACGATACGATGAACGCAAACGTGTATTAACGGTTGCCTCTTGTCAAGGGGCGCACGGTTCGAGCGAATGGATAAAAAGGAAGTTCATGTTTGATTAAATATTGTTCTTCTCTATTTAGGTACTTGAAATCGAAGGAATTCTAGCTTGGTCCGGATTGAAAATTATCTATAGAAAAGATAACAAAACACGAACTGCGATCGACGTTAAAATTAGGTAAAAACTGTTTTATCAACAGAAATTAAGTATTAATTGAATTAAAATCGATCAAAAGGTTAATTTTAATTGTTTAATAGATGCCAAGCTTGCGAATATCCAGTATTTGAAAATTTAGTGTACGATCAGTGGTACAGAGTAGTGGTGCCAACTTTCTTGATGATCGGTGGCGACGGTTATTACATCTTCAAAAATAGCAGTCGTAATCATCAAGTCGGACCGCTCGATATGGACCACTTGACAAAATACGTAGAGAAAATTAATCCTATATTTATAGGAACTGAGAGACGTATAACCTTTGTATAATCTTCAGAATAGTCTTAATAGATAATCTCATAATCTTACAATCTTATTTAATAGTGTAGACTTACGTTTGAAGAGATTATGAACATTAATAAATTAATACAAAAATGATTTATTTTTATCACATAAGAGCTGCAAATTTTTTTTAATTTGAAAAACACGTTGCGCAGTGTAAACAAATTAATAATACTTATATGTAATTTTATTTATAAATAAGTTAAACATAAATTTTCTACTTGTAAATAAAAAACTTTTATTTTGTTTTTTGTTTTTTTTTATTATTTTTTATAATTCTTTCTAAAATTTTTCTATTTGACTTTTATGTGCAAAAGATTTAGTTCCCTTGTGTTCTTGTTTCTTTATTGCGTATATTATTGCTCCAATCTTTTCTAATCGTTGTGCGGTTTCTGTTTTTTTGGATGACTATGTTACCTCTACACTTTAACTTTTAGATTACTGGCATTTTTCATTAAAATAGTGTTTTTTTTTCTCAAGAAATTTATGTATATTAATAACATACACATCGCGCGGAATCTCGAGGTTTGTACGAAGCCCCGAAAGAGACTTTTGCTGCCTAAAGATCGGCACCGACATTGATTTTTCCGAAACGATTCGAGCAACAAAATCTGCGATAGAAGAACAACTTAGCATCAAAGTAACGTCAGATTTATGTGTGTGGATTTTATTCGATTGTGCTAGAGTTGCTATGCCAGCTTAACATACGCGGAGAAGAGGAGTGTGTGATAGCCGTAAGAAAGCAGGAAACACACCGTCTGCTTATCTCGTGGTATCTCGAGATCGAGGCAGATGAAGCATTTAAATAATGTATCGAACAGGTGAAATAGCAGCTGTTCGTCCATGTTCCTGCGCCTTCGACCAGAACGCACGGCTCGCTTTGTGGCATCGTCAAGGAAGGCCCGTTTTTTTAGTGACCAAAAGAAAATGAAAGAATCGCAACGATTAAAGAGAATTCAAGAGCACATTTCCACCTTTCTACATCACATGTACACACATAATATTTTTTTTATTATCTTAAGTTTTAGAGAAAAATGTATGTTGTATACACTTGCAATAATGTGTGCAATACATGTGCACGTGTAATGTTTATTTTTTTTTGTATTTTATATAGTGTTTTTTAAAATATTATAATTTTATTATAATTTTATATTACATTCTAATATTTTTTCACACACTTTGTTGATATAAAATTGATGAGACTGTGTTTTTTGTTGCAAAAAAATTTCGATATGTTACATCAAAGTTTAATTTGATATTATTTAAACAGATGAAAACCGAAATTCCATTATCACGAAGCGTCGCAACCCCGGCCGGGTTGAACATTAAGCAACGCGGATCAAGCGCGACGTTGTCTGGCAATTAACGTTCATTATGCTGCACGGAGCAATAATAATACTTGCGCCTCCGATCTGCATATCTCCAGCAATTTACATAACATGAAACGCGCAATGCGCGTAAATACTCGCGCTATCGGATTTCGGCACTATAGTAAGAGAAAACGACAAGGGCTGTTGTGGAACAAATGATAATGGTCCGACAGAAATTTACATGCCGAGATACGTTTTCACGATATTGTCTTAACATCAAAAGATAATATTATTTGTAGAATATTGTCTCGGAATGTATGTACAATATCAAAAACATAATAATATACATATATGTGCGTTAATCCTTTGTCACCATACTGATGCAATATTGCACTTCGCATGTTTGAAGTTGAAATAACTTTCCAGTAATGAGTTTATAAATGATTTAAAACTAGTGAAAATAGGGATAAAAAATTCTCAGAAATTGAATGAAATTAGTTGAAAATGTCAAAAAAAAATTTTTCTCCGTGAAAAATGAAAAACATAAAAAAACTTTTTGAAAAAATCGTGTTTTTTCAATTTTTTGTTGGTGCACGTATGCACTAGTGTGGTGACAACAGGTAAAATGTGTCAAAATAATTTACCTCTGATGATGGAAGTAATTGATTTCTTTGTTATTACACATTACTTTTGTTATCATATTACCTTCTCTTTGTTTTTTTTGTTTTTTAAGAGGAAGATAAAAAGATAAAGACCCATAGAGTGCGCGGCTGAAATAAGCAGATTCGTTTTCTTCGTCGCTTTGCTCGTGAAAGTGCTTTTGTTGGGGGTAAGAACGAGACTTAAAGCAACGTCGCGGTAGCCAATTGCGACGACGCGCGTTTCTACGACCGATCTTAAATGCATGCGCGTGATTCGCCGTCTATTTCGCGGTATAACGTCGCGACGACAATGAGAAGGCTGCGAGAAAGCGCGCGACGACGCGACGCGACGTCTGGCAAGGAAGTGCGCGCGCGCGGAGGCAGCTGCGCCGCGCGAAGTCGCGAGTTCAAAAGAGCGAACGAGACACGGCGGCGCGGACGAAAAAGAAGAAAGGAAGTAGTGAAGACGAACGTGAGGAGCGTGAATGAAGATTTGGACGAGGAAACACGTTTATCGCATGCGGTGCCGGTTCTTCTAAAAGAGCACCAGACTCGCTCAGACGTTCACGTGCTGTCGTACACACATTGAATTTGTCTGTAAACAAATTCTCTTGTAGTGCAATAAATCAAATCTGTCAAAGAAAAGACACATTGAAATGCCGTATATTCACTCGTTACATACGAGATACATGTGCGTCGATTAATTATAATCTTATCGTCATTTCGTGACTAAACGAGATACATATCAAAATTTTTAAACTTCAGAAGACAGAACTGCAGTGTCTTTCTCTCTCTCTCTCTCTCTCTCTCTTAGAGAGTCACATGTGAAAGGATGGAGAGGGACAGAGAGAGAACGTTAATAAGAAAGAGAGAGTCGTTGAAGGCGGTGGTAAGACGAAGACAGACAGACAGAGAGAGAGAAAGAGAGAGAGAGAGAGAGAGAAATAGATAGAAAGAGATAGACACATAGAGTGCGTGTGTGCGCCGACTGTCATGGAGGCAGATCTGCCTTCTGGCAGGAGGGTCTCGACCTGCGAACACTCGGCGTTACCTGGCAGCGCGCGCGCATGGCGCCGACCGACCAGTGTCTCCGAAGTCGCGTACTCCGGTGGATCGCGCGGCTACGAGCGGCTCGCAGCGCATGGTGAGCACGACAGTGAGGCGAAGAAGAACGTCGGTGTGTATCGTCCGCGAATACACACACATAAAAAAAAAACGGACCGAGTCCGCGAAAGTAAGTAGCTGTCTGAGTCGCGAGAAATGTATTTTTTTCGATAGAATCACTTTTGTATTCTGAAAACATACGTACTCGCGTGTAATCGCGAGGCCATATTTCCCCGTGTAATCGCGACAACGACAGTAGTCACGACGACGTCGACGGTGGGGGTGGATAAGCGGCCTCAGGAGGAGAGCGACACGTCGCGATACGATCGATCCGTCAAAAGCCGTGCAGCAGCAGCAGCAGCAGCAGCAGAAACAGCAGCGGCACGCAGCAATACAACGAGCAGCGGCAGCGAACGCGCGAGAGACCGCCCGCCCGCCCGCCCGCCCGCTGGCGATAGAAGAGATGTGTTCCTCGTGACGTCACGGAATTCCTTCTCTCGGTGGTGTTGCTGCCGGAGCAGGCGGTCGCGCGAGCACTTGTCATCGTGACTTCTTGTTCTCGCGCTAGCTGGTATCCACGGGTACACAATTGTGCTCTCCTCTGCGTGAAAAGAGAGAAGAAGGAGAGATAAAACGAGTGAAGGAGAGTAAGAGAGAGAGAGAGAGAGAGAGAGAGAGAGAGAATCGCAGGTCGTCTGTCGGTGTGTATACATAAAACGTTGGAAAAACGGAGCGAGAAGAAGAACGGAGCGAGGAAGGAAGATAGATAGACAGATAGAGGAAAGTCGCGAATCACACGAGAGAGGAGAGGAGAGGAGAGGCGAGGAATATCGTGGGCGTTGAGTGATTGTTGTCGGTGCTAGTTTCCATCGGGAGTCATGAGGGACACGAGCGATATGATGGAGGACGCTCTGTCGGAGGTACGTAATAAAAGTGATATTTAAATAAATCGGACCACGAGTGTACGCGCGCGGCGGTCTTTTAGGTTAACGTGCTGCCGTTTCCGTGTCGCGCGAGAGAAACGCGAACGTCACACGCTTTAAAACTCCCGGAGCGCCGTTGACACCATCGGAATGCATTTAAATCGCTTCGGAGAGCCGAAAAGGAAGCTGCTTATTATTGTCAGATATCCGTTTTGTTTGTTATCGATACCATTTAGTTGATCTCGAGCTCTTGTCAATGAAGAATATCGAAATTACCAGAGTTTTCGAATAACTAATTAATTCACTAAATAATTCACTTGTCAACCAAGTTTCAACTGTTTTATTTAATATAATAAAAAAGAATATTCACAACGGAATATCACGACAAAATCAGAAAAATATGATACAAACATTACTAATAACGGTAAGAGGCAAAGTGGATTAACGTTTAGATGAGCGTTGAATGCGACGCAATGAAGAGTTATAACGGAGATATTTTGTAAAAACCAAATGAAATGTAAGTACTAGGAATGGGATTTGTTGGACGAATCGGTTCTGAATTGTCTCGACTAAAACAGAGAAACGATACGAGAAAAATCTATAGAAATTGCATTAAAGCACAATTTACGAAGGACAGAGCAATCGATCAGACCATTCAGAAACATCTATAGAAAGAATACATTTGTTATACACTTTAAGAGAGAATAGAGCTTAATACCATTCACAATGCTGGCTAATAATCACAATCCAATCTACCTACACCGAAATCTATTCTGTACAAGAGAGAGAGAGAGAGAGAGAGAGAGAGAGACAATCTAAAATGAATTTTAGTGAAATTATTACAATTTTAGTAAAATTATTACAATGTTATATATCAAATTACTGTAAATTACAAACGTACTATTTTTAATCATCTGATTCTTTGTTCTTAATAAGTTGACGAAATAAATATTAAGATAGACTTTTAAGGCAGATAAAAAAACGTATCGAAGCTGTTATTCTTTAACGCTGTGAAAATTACAATAATAATCCGCACGAAGAGTTAAATAGGCCAAAGAAAAAAAAAATTCTATAAAAAACATTTTATGCTGCACTAACTTTAATTGAGAATCAACTCGATTTTATGTAACATTTAATAATATCCCGACAGATAGAGTTTTTATGTTTTTTTCCGCGCTCGATAAACAACGCATTTCTATATTATCTTTACGATGCACACTCATCTTGAGAGTGATGTTGTTGTTTTGTCATGTGTGTTTTACATGACATTTTAATCGTCAATTTCACGCTCATAGAATTCGCAATATATTTTTTCTCCCCCCTTCACTTCTCTCGCTATTCCACAGATATTCCCGAAAAAAATTCCAATTTGCCGTCCGATAATCATCTACGTATTTACGATCGCAGCGCGGAATATAGTATCGCGATGAGGCTCGTGTAACATCGATCGAATCGCGCACCTGCTTCGAAATCGATTGCGCGAATCGACTTTTTGTTCGTTTTCCCTCTGCGGGTTCGTATACATTTTTGGCGCGACTGCGAAACAAATTTTCTCTCCCGTTTTATGTGTTAAACCAGATATGTGTACCACCAGATCCGATGGATTCGCGGATAATCTCGCATCGTTTCTCTCGTCACGTCCCGTCAGAAGACCGATATATATTACAATTCGAGTACGTACATTTGGGCGTACATAGAGGCGTAACGACAAACGGCGTTAAACTCGCCGTTGTGTTTCGGTGATTTAAATCTCCATTAAAGCGAGAGAGTGTTGCGACGCGAATAATTCCGATTCTATCTGCGCGATTTATGCGACGCGAGGAGGATTACGGAGGCCACCCTTTTCTTTCCGCTTTTCCCACCCTCTCTCGGCGCGGTCGCAGTCGGGTGTATGTTTACGCGCGCAACCGTTATTATCCGCTTTTCACCCGAGACTATGGCATTACGTCGATCTCTCCGTTTGTACGAGAGAAAGAGAGAGAGAGAGAGTCGCTATTTTTATTGCGATACTATTCCTTTTCTTCCCCGCGTTTTTCCGCGCTATTTTATTATCGCTTCGATACAATCCGGATATCTGTAGTATCTTGTTTGTCGACGAATGTTAGATTCATTTTAGATTCTAAACTTTTCTTTTTCTTCTCTCTCCTTTGGTTGTCTACTTACTTATTTATCTCGCGACTTCGATCTTTTCGCGCTACTACGAGTCATCTCACCGTGAGTTTTCTCGCTTAAAATTCTATCGGTACAACGACGCCGGGGCAAATTAGAATTTCAAATTGAATCCCATTGCGCGCGCACGGAGGAGGAGGAGGAGGAGGCGCCCTTTTCTGCAGTTAACTGCATTTCCTACGTCCGTACTTCTTTTTGGAGAACTTTGTGGAAAAAGAAATATCTCTTCAAGAAGTGCAATCTCATATAAAATGTGGAAGGCGCTTCGTCCGGTTTCTTCGCCAGTTTCGACATTTGTATTTATTGCACGAGCGGAATAAGGTCTCGAATTCGCTCCCGACAACGGTGCCTTAGAAATTTCGATCATCCACAAAGTTTGTTTACTTCGAGTTGTTTTTCGTTTTTTTTTGCGAGTAGATAAATTGTCTCGAATCTCGCTCGAATTAAATTCGTCGTTTCGTGTCTCTTCGCAAATAACAACAACGGTGAGGTGATGCAGCAGATTATATTTTTTACAGAGAGAAAATTGATTTCTTATACGGTTTTATCACATTGTCAACCGCGAAAGAAGTTCGTAGTCAGAGACGTGGTCTTTCTCAGAAGACCGACTCAGAAATTGCGCATGTTAAAGATTTTTTAAATTTATTTTTTTTCAATAAACGAAAAACCAAAGAACCTATAGTCCCGGTTGAAGGTAGACGTCGAGTATAAAATAAAATAACAGTGTATTTAATTGAACGTTTCGATCTTTTTAATGTAGATCAGCACTGTTACAAAAATCATAGAATTATAGAATTATAGAATTATAAATTATTTTTTTTATTGACGCAGAAATGTTCAAATTTTTGATTAAAAAAAAAAAGAAATTGAAAAAATACCGATTTTTCGCGGAGATATTCGATCTAAGGTCGCGCGGGTCTCGCAGACAGACCTCCGGTTCGATTAACTCGTCGTTATTTTTGAGGTCTGATCACGAAGGATTAATAAAAAAAAAAGAGAGAAAAAGAGACTTTTACGCTTTATCTGAATTATACTGTGAGAAACCGCAACTCCACCCACGTCGTAAAAAAAAGTCATCCATTATAATGTAATACCAGCAGTCTATATATACGTATCTTCTTTTATTTCTCATAATAAAAAACATGAATTACGACGTAATTTATCTTTAATTTCATCAAGATTACGCAACTCTGATGTGCTCTACATTAATGTATAATATATATATATATACGTACGTAGGTTGATTCAACTCTCGCTAATGCGGCTTCTCACATGTTCTTTCCGTAATAAGCGATTCATTCGCGTTCTCACTCAAATCTAGAAATACACGTCGAGTTTTTTTTTTTTTCGTCGAAACTCCTCGTGTTCTCTTGGGACCACCCACTTGAAAAACTCGCGGCGCTGTTTGAATTCGAAATATATCTCGACGACATCCACAATATATATACGTCCGTGTACATCCGTCTGTCTGGCAACCGACAACCGAGACGATTGCGCCGAAGTGGTCAAACGTGTCCCTTCGTTACGTGCCGTACTTGTAGGTCTTTATACCATCGCGTTCTATTTATACTTGTAAAAAAATGAAGAGGCTGAATCGATTCCTTGTTGTTGTTGTTGTTCGTCGCAAGAAATAGACAGATTTGCTCCCGGTATTCTAGTTATGAGAGAGAGAATCTTTTCAAAAATTAATTGTCATCATTCCCCGTTATCTTAAGTTGTTCCCGATTTCAGAACCGAGTTTTAATTACCTTCGAAGTTCGGTGATAGTTAATGAACATCGATTCTCGTTTTTAACGCGTTTTATTTTAACGCGACGTTTCTCACATCGTATCTTAGATATGTCTCGGAGGTGTAACTTGTTTCGAATTGTTGCGCAGAGACGCAACCCCGAACGCTCGGCTTATCTGCGTCAACATGTAAATCGTTATCCCATCTTCGTTCGTTTCTTTTATTTGATTGCATGTCAAGATTATTACTTTGCGAATTAATTAGGCGAATTGACGAGACGAAAAATTATTATGTTGAACGATAACCTTTTTTTTTTTTTTGCAAAAGAGAAACAAGTGCCGAATTGCCTTTGCTTTATTTGCCGATCGACTAGCGCGCGCTGTTTTTCAAAGAATTCGATTAAAAAACGAGATAGAAACGACGACTCTTTACGTTGAAGATTGGCGTTGAAGAAGGTCAGTCGCATTTGCATTTATAATTGCACCTGCGCTTTTTGTTTGTTTCCTTATTATTTCATTCAAAAAAAAAAAAAAAAAAAAAAAAAAAATTATTTTATAATATTCATATTTATTATTCATTAAATTATTAAACATCAGAGACTAAGAAAAGATTAATATATTAATCACAGATTAATATACAAAGTATAAATTTTATATTTATATAAAATTAAATACAAATATATACATATATGTTTATATTTGTATAAGTTTTATATTTATATCGCAGTTTTAGACTAAAATATAAATAGAGAATTAAATAATACACATGTTGTACATGTTAAATCATAAAAATTCAGGACACGATTTTAATTTGTGCATGATGAAAAAACGAGCAGTTCTTTAAAAGTTTTTGTTTTCATCGAATTGTTTGCGCGACTATACATATTTTAAAATTTTATGTTGCGAGAGACGAGTTTTCGTCGATAATTTATCGTCAATTATTCCAGTCCGAACATAACCGCGGGGCGTGTCTTCGTTAACTAAAACCACACACTCGCGCGTTTTGCTCGCGATCGATGACCCGAATGTCGTGGCTGTCACGAACGGATATTCGTCGTGTGTTGTGTGCGTTCTCGTTTGCGTGTATCAATTGCAACCTAATTTAAGCGCGCTCTCGTTTCTTGCCTCCGCGACGAGGCAGGATCAAGCCTCAAAGAGTATATAAATTGTACTTCAGATCATCCGACAAGAACGATTTGCATACATCCAACCGGGAACGAGATTCCGCGTGCGGAATCGATAGTGACTGTCATCACGATTTGCATTTGAAGCAAGTCCGTTCACCTCTCGAAGACTGAAGAAGAGGATTAGAGGAACCGCAGAGAGAGAGAGAAAGAGAGAGAAAGAGAGAGAAAGAAAGAGCATGTTCGTGCCGCCTCGATTATATACAAAATACACGCAAATCTTGACTTAATCTGGCACCGACCTCTAATCGAGAAGAAGTTTACGTTGAAGAACATATCAATAGGTATCGAAACGTTGTTTAAGTTTTTACATGCGACTTCACTGTCGCAGATTCTATTATTTATTCCGCATCTCTTTTTCTTAATGGTGGGAATTTATAATAGCCTCTCGTTTGCATATGTATCGAGTTTGTTGCCGAGCGTTTTCTTAATTCGAACGAGGACGAGGAAGAAGATTAAAGCGCGTTTTTTTTTTTAAAGCAGCCTCCAGTTTCCTCTCGGTGTGTTTTCAAAAGTGGACGCAATTAGAGATTGGCGAGAAGAAGCAGCGAACGTATAATTCAAGCTATCGTATTATAATTAAACTGTGTTGTTAAAGTATATTTTCTCGTAAAATGACAATAATTAGCATGCGACGAGGAGATGAAGTCGGTCGGTCGGTCGGTCGGTCGGTTCTCTTCAATATAATTGTAACGTCTCATTAAATGATTGAACGTAAAATATTATAGTACAATCGCAAATTAATTTTATATACGATCCGATAATTTATGTGCATTAATTAGACTGTCGCGAATCAAGGCTATATTATTTTATCGCGCGGTTTTCGCAAACACACATCGTGCGCAATAATAATTATCTTCCGCATTACCGAGAACGCGGGTAGTAATTACGTTTATGACTCTTCTTTTATCACGTCTATATTATGCTTTATTATTTATACGCTTTGTTTTGTCGAAGTTTGAATTAAAATTGTGTGATAAGAGAAGCAATTGTTGTTAACGTTATGTCGACACGGACGTTGTTTTGCTTGTTGTCTTTTTGTC
>QVNV01002785.1:0-16640 GCA_014825455.1 Pseudomyrmex pallidus
ATGATTAACAAACTAGCCAATTTCTAGAGAAGAAGAAACAGCTTTGCTAATCTCTTTTTTAATTTGCAAATATTTTTTGTGTATCACAGACAGAATTTAATAACAAAATAATAGAGTTTGTAAACGTTTTTCTTCAGATGTCTTATAAATAGTTCGCTTAGATATTCTAGCTATATTTTTTTTAAATAGATAGCAGTAACAACGTATACAAAGAGAAAGCATACATAGAAAACATACAAATGCAGGATTTTTTAATACTAATTGATTAATGAGTGGAAGGGCAGCACGTTGTATGTTGAAACCACAGATAGTTCATTAACGTTATTATTATTATTAAATAATTTGTCAAGAAAAGTTTTCGACGTTTTCTTAGTTCTTAGGAAGAGCATTTTGAGGGAAAGCAGAATTTCATTAATCAACCGCCGATAATGGCGGCAACGTGTCAAACAATGGTCAGGTAGATATTAGCCACGCCCCAATCAGAATCTCGTAATTACTTCTCGCTTTCTCCTAATTAACTTAAATGAAAAGTATATTAATTAATTGTATGTAACTTAATTGTATATCACTTATATAACGAGCGAATAAACAATCAAAATTATACATACTTTCTGAAACAAGTAATATTTATGTGTTAGTCTCATTGTATGCCAATTTATGTAAAAATTTATGCATAAATCCTTCTCTGGAACTAAACTATAAACTCTGGAACTAAACGTATCTGCAAAACGAAGAAAAGTTCTTATTAAACATGAATTAAACAGGAAGATTAATACGTTTTACTTTGGGATATCATAAAGACACCGCTCTAAACACGAGTTAAGAAGACCGATGTTAATCGAGTTAACGTTACCATACGTACATATTTGGGCTATGTCCAAAAATAAGTTTGCACACGGCCACAGAAAATTCCACAATATCATTTATTTATTAAATGTTGAATATATTGATCCTACTAACCCACATCACTTCGACATTGCGACTATATCAGTAGGTACTACATCAAAGCATACTCCTCACAAACTAACTTTTTCATAGATATATATATACATATCTATAAACGACAAGATAGATATATACATACACGCACACACGCACGCGCGCGCGCACGGTATCGCTCTCTTGAGAGCTAATATTTATGACATTATGTCTGTGAATAATATATGATGTGGTTGCAAACTGATCAGACAGTACTCGTACATAACTCATTTATTAATTCACATTGAGCTAATTTCTCTTCAATTTATTTTATAAGTTGAGTGTGCGATTGACACTTTGATAGTTTGATCTTTCGAAATCAAATTTATGTGGAAGATCAATGTGTATAAAAATTTTAATTTTAAAAATACTTAAGAAAGAGATTGAAGGGGATTTTCTTGATTGAAACTAATTAGAAAAAACATAAAATAAGTTGAAATTGAATAGTTTTGTGAGAAGTGATAAAATAGAAATTTCGGAAACTGTGCAATACCAAATATCGATGTTTTAATCCATTATCTTGTTACAATATCTCTTGCGCAAAGAATATTTTTTTGTCTTTAGGGTTAAAGAACTAAATGCTGTCCAGCTTTTCTAAATATAGTCAGGACTTTGAATCAACCTATAACGAATGACAAACAACACAAATAGACACGATGGAATCAACGTGCAATTAATAAAAACTGTATCATTCTTTTATTGCGAAAGCGTTGGAAATTGCTTTTTCATCTGCAACTGAGCGCGAACACGTCTTTCATAGCACATGCATTCACTATATTGCGCTTCTCTCTCTCTAACGAATTAGTCTACAGACCTTCTCTAAGAGGATTTACCGCTTCGTGCTCATGTGTATTGTGTGTCCAATTCCCTACATACAAACTAACGCAAGGAATTCCTGGATGTGACGTGACGAGATACGAGAATTGCAAATAAACAAAATAGTGTAACATGCACTCTAATTATCAAGAAATTGTGTCAATTCGTCGAATTCAATGAAATTAGTATTTAATATCAATTTTTTATCTCTTTCTGTTTTTTTTATTTGTATAAATTAATGGTTAAAACTGATGATTGTTCGCGCGCTGCAACATTATTTTCTTTCTTCCAAAAGTTTGTTTGTGATAAATGTCCTTTTCAAACTGACTATAGATTTAAATAATGTAATCCCTTGCAGAGAGCGAGATAACATCTATGAGTGTATTAAAACTGATGGGGCAGATTACATTAAACGTTCGTAATGACGCCGGCCTACCTGTTGAAGCAGCCAAGTGTAAGCGATCAAACGGCAAATTTGTCTAAATCTTAAGGAATTACGAGTTAGTTTTGTGAGAGCATGCCCGCTTCGTTAACCAACACATTTGTTCATTATTAAAGCCAAATATATATATATATATATATGTATTTTGTTTTACTATTAAGTTGTGCCCCTCATTTTATTCATCTCAAGTTCTTTTACAAATAACACACTTATGTATTTATATACAAATCCTCCTTTTTATAATTTATAAATAAGTGTGTTATTTGTATTTATATAATACTAGATAAGTAAGATCACCGAATGTCACAACAAAACCAATATTTTGCTAATATTCGACTATATTTACAGATATATAGATTACTTTTACAAATCTATGTATAGGTTGGAGAATACAATATGTTTTTTTGCTGTCTTAGATGCGGAAATTTCATTTTCAATATGATGTATTCACACTATATCGATTGTTCGTTTGCTCGTTCGCAATATTACTTCTGTGAATTTTCAGTTTTCTAGGCGCGTTTTTACGCGGCCGAAAATATACGGTCGATAGTATGTCAAAAATCATCATACAAAAAGTAATACTGTATTATTCTTATTACTTTGTATGCAAAAAAATTTTTAAATCACCTTAAACACTAATTTTTATTTCTCTCTGCGCGTGAAATGTGTTAATTAAAGATAGCAACGTTCTCCGCATTTTTCGATATCGCGTTTAGAAAATGGAAACTTATTGGTTAGTCTGTGCATCTCATATACAATATAGTACATTTCGGGAGAAAAATATATTACATTCGCATATCAAGTTCTGTGTCGAAAAAATGCGTCCGTTTCGTATCGGACTGTTGATATAACTTAAAATTTAAGCGAATAAAACCTTATCGGTTAAATTAAGAAGACGAGATCGATTAGCGTAGGAAATAGCGGTCGAAAATCCTATATTCCGGCGATTTCTCGCGGAATATGGACTTTTGTCGCCGCGAATTGTCACGCATTCGAAGCGAAAGCGCTCATTGATTTTGAGACGAAGAGAATGCGCGACAGAAAAGCGAGAAGAAGAAAACCAAGAAGGGTCGAGAAGGAACAGGAGAAAGAAGAGAAAGAGGAGGAGAATGGAGATAGGCGCGGGAAACGAAGAACGGCGGGACAGACGACGCCAGCACTTTTGGAACACGCAGACACGGTGGCGAAGGCCAGACTGCACCACCACCCTACTGGAATCGATACGTCAATCCTTCTGGACAGGATAGTAAAGCGAATATAAAGTGAAAGATAAGAGAGAAAGAGAGAGAGAGAGAGAGAGAGAGAAAGAGAGAGAGAGAAGATCGAAGCGAGATATTTGAACAAAAATCTTTTTCAGACGTCGAAAATATTGCATATGTATACTCGGTGTTTTGCGAAATCTTCAAACGAAAGAAGAAACGAACAAATACAAATAAATGTTAAAAACATAAAGTAAAAGAGATAATTTTATTTCTACATTTGGAAATGAAGCAATTTCATAATATGTGTATGTAACTTGCTCTAATAAATATAACGAAAAAAATAATTAAAAAATAAAATCAAGTAAATTTTATTTTCATAGATTTGCGTACAAAAGTATGTTTAAACAAGTAAAAATTACATAAGAAAATATAACTGAAAACTTTCTTACATTTATATTTTAAATACATTTTTTATGCAACACAAAATATCTGCTGCAAAATTTAAACGCAGCTTTGTCCGATCGTTTCGCTTCAACTCATGTGAACTGCGAGAATGGGGTTGAAATTGGATTGCTTGAAAAGTTGGCAGAAGTCAGTGTGCGTTAAATCAAGAAACGCGTAGCGACTTATGCGAGTTCGAGCGAACTGACCGAGATAATATCGAGACAGATGATCAATTTTGAAGATTTTAACTGCACAAAATCCGTAGTATGTTTCGATACACACATCAAAGAAAATATCTAGGACGCACTGTAGATACAATTTTTTTTTCAACTATGGATTCTCTATTTCTCCCCAGCGAGTTTGATTGAAAATTATTAATTTTTCTGTTCTCGCGAGATATTGTTTTTTGATTTCCGTAAATCTCGAAAGACATTTGTAACAGTTTATACTTGTTTTCAACAAATACAAGACAATGTGTGCTGTTCAGTGCAATTCATGTAGAAATGTTGGTTTAGAGTAAATAGTTTAGAGTAAAAATAAATACAGAGATGATATTCGTTAACGTATACGTTTGTGTTTTACAAACAAACAAACAAACAAAAAACGCAAGCATTGCTTTTAGTGAAACCAAGGTCGAAATCACTCAGTTTAATTTAACGAGCTTTCACACTCTAGACATACAGCGTTTACCTCGCGATGATGTACATACATACATCGGTCTTCCTTTCCTTCCGTCTGCATAATTAGTTTTCGAGTACAAGGACTAATGATAAAAAACGTACTAGCACAATCATTTTCTTATTTGTTCTCGCTTTTTATTAAAAATGTCTTATTGATTACTGGAGAACAGAGTCTGACAACATCATTAGTCAAAATTTTGTTCGGTTAAATACGCCTGTCCATTAATTACATCAAAACTTTATAATTGGTTACTTTTACGTAACGTTTTCACATTTATATCTTTACAAAATTACCTTTTACAATCATAAATCTTCTTGTTTTCTGCAATTAGATTGCAAATGTGCAATGAGCTCTTTATTTTTAAGCTATGTACCTACAATTTTTACAAGTTGTATATCATATGTACTCCCCTGGGAAAAAAGCTTCTGCCGTTATAATAAAGAAAACGCCTAAATTTGTATTTTAAAAGTCTAACTGTTTAATATACACAACTTCGGGACAAAATATATCATTTCGATATTATTTCAATACGTGTAAGTTCTATCTTTATCGTATCCGCGCTGATTATTATCTTCCGATACGAGCTATGAATGCATTGTTATCGTCGCACCGTTCGTATCTGCGCGGAACAATCGAACGCGTATACGATCCTGTTACACTTGGCGCGAGTCTTCGTTTCGTACAGGAACGGGACAAGAAGAGTTGAATGGCTACGCGCATTCAGATTTACACAAAGCTCGCTTCCTCTTTTCGTTCTTTTCACACGCTGCAGTAACTACACGATATCCACTTTCGCGTCTATTTCCTTCTTTGTAAATTCGCCTACAAATGCGTTTTACGAACTTCGAGCGTACCCATTTCTCTCTTCGCTACTTGCGCGCGAGAAACTAAACTTAACCGTATCACTCTTAACACCAGAGCTCTTTTTTTCTCTCTCGGCGCGAATTAAAAACGAGAAAAATTGCAAATTATTTCCTTCTCCCTCTCTCGTATTAATCAAAATTAAATATAATACATAAAAAATGTATCAAAAACAACTATACTGAATATTTTTCTTCTACATTTTTCTGAAACCGTTTGAAACATTTTGTTATTTTTCCTCAAAAAAAATATTTACTTATATTTTGATACACTTGTTTCACATTATTGAGAGAAAATTTGATTTTATGTAACAATATTAAGATATTAAGAACACACTCGAGAGTGATCTGTAGTATTTGCTTCTCAGAAAATTTAAAGTTGTCAAAAAAATCCGTTTTTCTAGTCTCTTTTCCTAAAAAAATTATCTCGTGGACACGTATTCAACTTGTACACTTATCTCGACGTTCATGAAAACGGAACAGTCATATGACCGACGAGTCACGTTACTGCTTCTATATCACTAGAAGCGGTGGGCACATTAAATGCTGTTTCCATAGTAGCAGGAATTTTATTACGAGAGGTCGTAACATCGATCATCGTTGGGGAGTTTCTCTCACACGACACGTGCAAAAATCACACGTCAACTACATAGACAGATAAATTGCGAATAAAATTTTCTATATTCATTATTTAATATCTGTCTCTTACAATTAATGCATGTATGTGACATTATTTTAGCGATCAATAACACTGATAAGTATTTATTAGTTTATCAGAATGTAATATTCTTAAATTTAATATAATAAGTATACATATATTGCTCTCTCGAAAACTCTCTCTCTCTCTCTCTCTCTCTCTCTTTTTATTGTCTATTTATAAATAATGGAAAGTATTTTATACTGTGTAAAATAAAAAATCATAAAAAAATAGAATAGAAGATTTTTTTAGATTAGTTTTTTAATAATTTTTTAATTCATATTTGTCTTATAATCTTCCCTTTGTTTAATGTTGTTTGAGTTGTGTTATATACAAAATCATTTTTATTATTTATTTAAATATTATTCAACTTAAAATAAAAAATTAAGATAAGAATGAGAAAAAATAATGTATTGTTTTCAATGTTGAATTAAGAAGTTGATTTGATTCTCAACTTGACATGAGCCAACAGTTACTGTAGCGAAGCAAATAATATAATACTATCGCGTATGTCAGGCTGAAATGCCTCAGAATATCAGAGCATCGCTAATAAAAATAATTTCGTTCTTTGATTAATTTGAGATATTTCTCAAAACTTTCTCTCATCACCACAAATAGAGCAAAACTATTACGAATACTGATGTATTATATAAAAACTGTAAATAAAGCAGCAAAATCGCAGCAATTAAATTAAATTTTGTCAAAACAAGATTTTAAATGCATTATTTAAAAAGTTAAATTTCTTACTTCCTAATACAAACAAAAATCAAATTGTACATATCGATATTCATAGATATATTTTCCAAATTGATAAGAGAAACTTAGTGTAATTTTATTTATAAAATATTATATAATAGTAATAAAATATTTGAGACAATAGCTTGTATAAAATGTTTCTCATATATGACTATCGAATGTATTTGATGATATGAAAAGCACGTTGTAAACAAAACAAGGTTTTGATCACAATGTTTGTGCATTTCGAGTGTTGTTGTGAATATGAGTAAATACTGCCACAATCAACACAAACAAAATAACGACGTTTCACATCGCGAATCTCTAATTAAATGGCATCAGCTTCACTCAGACTTGGCGAACTATGATAAGCTAAGTTTCTATCGTTTCTGCAAAATTAATTAGAGATTTCTATCGTTAGTTTGCCTCGTTTCGTCGAGAACGAACATTAACACGAACAGAGTCACGAAAGTTAAACTTATTGTTAAAATCTGAATCTACTTTAACATATTTGCTTGTCGAAACAGTGCCAAAAACATAATATTGAGAAAATGTCAAGATGCTACACAACTATTGATAAAGAGTTTTTATTTACATACATCTTCACAAAATGATTGAGTTGCTCAAGTCTAATTAAAAAACATGTGGTGTAAGTATGCATATCATAAGAATCATATTTTTGCAAAGCAGACACTAGTGCAAGTGTGCATTTCTCAAATTTGTTTTTCTTCTTTCCGAAAGAAAATTTAACATTTTGCAGTTATGTGCAATATGGATAAAATACACACGCACACACACTCACATACATACATACATACGTACATTTATATATATGTATATATATATAATGTAATTGCGTGCTGTGCTTTGAGTCCTTCACTCTTTATACAACAGGTACTTACAGGAATGAAACATTTGAAGAACAGCATGATACGTCGCACCCCTGAAATTTGTGAATTCACAACTGAATACTATAATAACTGATGAGCCACACGTAAACACAATACACAATGTGTGAAGTTATACATATATGTATATGACTTATTTTTGAATATAGTTATATACATAACTATAACTTAATTATGCATAAATATTACGAGTAACGCTTATTTATGTAAAATTGTTTAATCATTTTTAACAAACAAATACGTGCACATGATTGGTATTATTAAAAAATAAAGACGTGTCGATTCTCCGATGGAAAGAATGGAACTGCGTTTGTGTAACCTATTACACACTTAAGTCATCATACTTAGAACAAAGACAAAGTGACAAGTAACTACGTATGTATAAAAGCTTGTTTGCTCGAAAGGCATCACTCATTCGTATCTACTTGTCGATCTAGACACAAGGTATAGTAGCGAGTTATTCTCATTGCTCTAACATTTACTCAAAGGGATAATTATTGAAGATCATTACTTACTGCCAATTTTTTACATTGATATGTTTTTCAATTCTGATTATTCTAAAGAAAAATGCAAAACGTTAAGATAACTTTTAAGGATTACAAATACAGAATTAAGATATTGGGAAATTTAAAACTTGTTGAAAATATAGAAAAATGTGCATATATATTTCAATAATTGGGTTTGGAGAGAAAAATTAATTTTTTTACAAAAATCTATTTAATTTATCAAATCACAATACTTTCTAATTTACGTTTTAATTACCGTTTACCATTTTGCCACACACAATTACTTGAAGAAGTTTGACGATGAGACATTGAGAACCTTCCTAAATTATATCATAGTCATAAAGATACGATATAGTGATCATCACGGGTAAAGTGAAAGTTATTAAATACGTATACACTAACGTGATGCGACTATACGCATGCTGCTTATACACATACATACACACAAATACTTAGTATATTATTTAAATATAAAATTCTCGGCTCTTTAATTTACTTTTTACTATAACAATTAATAAAACTTAACATAGACAAATTTCACAAATTTTTTTTTCTAAATTCAACACTCTAAATTCTGTTTTTTTGAAAAAACCTATGGCATGATAATAAGATACTACAACGTACATACGTATATTTCTTGATAATAATCTAATCAATATATCTATACATGGTCATCTGTGTGTTACATCTTATTAAGTGAGAAAACATACATCCAGTTATAAGATTTAAAAGTGTTGATATTTTAATAAGAAAAGCAACCTTTTAAAGTAGTCTGACATTAAAAAACTAAAACAATAAAGTCGACGAAAGAGATGATCTCAAGATACCGATGACTAAGTTGACTTTATTGTATACAGCATATTTATGCGATCTCTATTACGCGGTAAGTCCAAGTTGAATAAAGGTCTCTAAGGAGATACGAAGGTCCTCGCGCCCATATATATTCAATGTCTCTACTTATGGCGACACTGTAGCCTACAGTAATGAGATAGAAAGCACTTAACCCGTGCACACGTGCCTAAGAGTCTCCCGTCACAGCATTCTCATAGTTCAGAGATACCAAATTCTAAAACCTTTAAAAGTCGAAATTTCTTTCTTTGTAACAAAAAGTAACACCTTTTTTCTTTCTTATTTATAAAAAAAAATTCAAGATGGAAAAAATTAAAAACTCGTTTTTTTAGATTATTTTGATAAAGAAACAAATCTCGAACGTGTAAGAATATAATCAAATTTGCGCAACATATAAAGTGACGTCGCAAAATCATTCTGTTCGAGAGATTATTACGATTTATTTTATAAAAATGTTGTATATTTTGAATAATGTAATCGTCAAATTGAAGAGGTGATGATTCTTGATAAAAAAAAAAAAAAAAAAAAACAGGTCAAAATTCTGCAGCTTTGCTGTGAATCAGCTAAGTCGGTATGATTTTCAACTGTGCAAAGTAAAAATTCCAATCATGCTTGCATTCACGACCCGATAAATTAAGGTTTGGTCACGTCTCTCCGAACATTGGCAGCATCGAACGTTGCTGACAATCTAAGCGATGATATTTTTCATCCTTGAGTAAGTGAGACGAGAATTTTTATTACAACTTTCGCACTACACACACGCGCGCGCGTATTTATGCATGTATGTATAAATTGTTACTCTACAATATGTGTGTGTGTGTGTGTGTGTGTGTGTGTGTGTAGATACATATGTATATATATATTTCTTCAATTTAATTATCTTTCTTTATTCAACTTTCTTATACTTCAGTTAAATTTAAAATTAAGTTATAAGAGACAATTATATTCGGAAGATATATAAATGTAGTTTATGTTTTTCTTCTAAATCTTCGTTATGAGGTGCAATATAGACGCAGAGAGATGAGATTTGCCAAAATCTAGAAGTGGAGTTAATTACTCAGTGGAAGAGTATATAACAACTAACCAGTTCGGAAACTAGTTTCATCGTGTGAGTAAGTTACATTTAATCTACTGGTATCGTAACGACTTGAATCGTGTGTGTGTATCCCTTTAAATATAATATACATATACATACATGCATAAAAAAAAGAAAAAGAAAGAGAGATTAACTAGATATATCAAAGATAGATAGTACACGTTGCACTTATTATATCTACATACAACTATCTAATTAGAATAATCAATACGTATATAGAACAAAAAAGTATCGTTGCGGAATATAAATGAAGAAAATATACGTGACTGAGATACATAAACTTGTATTTTAGTGAATGACTAAAGTTCGTACTTGCGTCTCAACAATACATTACATGTATCTATCAGAATATCGTCAGAGAGAACGAGCCAACTTTTGCCATAATAGATTTAAACTGCTAATGTAGTTAATTACAATCAAAGTGGATACTTCTTGCAACGGTATTACAAACATAAGAGATACCACCGTAATCGCACAATCGTAATAGTCCAAATAAATCTATTGATTTTTCTAACATAAGATTTTGAGTCCAAATCTCATCCAAGTGTAAATCTCAAACATCAGATCAAAAAAAGAAATTTCGAATATCATCGACGAGTATAATAGAAAAAAGTTTTATTTTCCAGAAAAAAACTTGATGAGATCAAACATAAACTGGTGTAATCGAAGTGACACAAAAACACCGTGCTATTTAATAATCAATTAAGTAAAGTAAACTTGTGAATTAAGCAATTATTTATGTTTACAGTAATTATCAAAGTTGTAAATGTCAATTTATTAGTCTTAATAATGTTCATTAAAGTCGTTTTAATCATATTAATAGCGATGCAGTATTGTGTCTTACTCCGTAATCCATTAAGTAATAATGTATGCAATAAACGCAAAATGCTACTCACTGCATCTAATCTTTGCGTGTCATCGAGTTGTTCGCTTAAATAGCAATTTAAAGGGTAGATGAGAGATATATCGCTACCCGTTACTCAGTAACAAGCAATTGTCGAACGTAAAAAAAGTAATTTAAGTAAATTTACGATGATTCGATTACGCGATTATCGTCTATATTGCGCTATGGTGAGCCTGATAAGCTGTGTTGCACTCATGTAAATTGAAATTACATTCGCACGTTGCATTCGACGCTCAGAAAACTACAAATTGAATGCGGCATTGTAATTAAAACGTCTCTAGTGATTAATGAGATGATTACGTGATTGAGGCCGACTGTTTTTTTTCTCTTTGTCTTTTATTCCCCGTTTTCTTGATATTGCTACTTTTCATGCCAGAGACTGGCTCAAAGGTAAACCTCCAATACAGTTTTACTATAGTTTAGCTTCAAAAATATTTAATAAACATATACTCCAGAAAGTTTATACGATTCAATATATATACATCTCAAATGTATAGTTTTGATGTGTTATCATTTAATAAAATAAAATACTGTGCACAATTAATTTTTTAAAATTAACATGATAATAGAATAAACAATATATAAAAATATATTCGTATTTTGTAATACGTACGTGTACGTTACTGTACGGCTTAAAATATAGCAAATTTTTAAAGACTGATGTTTTGAGAATTAAAAGTTTTTCTATTACGAGATTCTTTTAATGTCGTAAAGTTAAACAGTGGTACTACTCTGTTTTATGACGCCTCAACTTTCGGAATAAAGCTCGCTACAACAAGCTACCTAACTAGCATCTTACGTTTGCATCTAAAAGCACAAGAGAAAGAGAGTAGAAAAATGTTTATTCTCATCTAGACACAGCTGAGTAATTAACTGCTGCAGTATTCGAGGGGTCTCGAAAACTGTTCATTATTTCCGTAGTATAAAACATCTCGCTAAATCTAGCCATCTTCTCATTATGTTTAAATCAAATAAAAAACTGTTTCAGAATTACGAGCTATTAATGAGCCAGAAATTTCTTTTTTTTTTCTTTTTTTTTTCATGTGTAGATTCAGTTCTCTCATCAATTAAAACTACGGATATTGAAATGTTCTTTGCGTCAGAATTAAGTTATTTAATGAAAAATCATCCATGTCGCTTTTAAGCTGTGATGAGGCCTCGTATGCCTGAGTTACGGCGCAGTACGACGAAAACAAAAGCACGGTCTCCGTTGCCAAGCGCACCATGTGATCGGAAAATTTGCATCTACGCCCCAACTAAGAACACAACCGCCGCTTTTGCGCATACAAAGTATGTAAATTCCTACTTGTCTGTGCGCTACAGGAAGATGCAAATAATAGTGGCGCATCGTATTCAGTCTGTTACGAGCCTACCGATAACGAGCGAAAGAGAATACGACGATAGGATTGGTATGTGACAAGCAATTTATATTCTCCGCGGCCCAACACACCTCTCCTCGCTGTACCAAGATTTTTCAGAGTGAACAAATTAATTTTGCTGCTGTCATGCGTGCGTTTATTGTAATTCACTTTTTTTCAATCGCGTTTAACTGCATCATCGACTAGTTGCTCGAACAAAAGTAATTGATTAATCTTTTTTTTTCTTTTTATCTGACAATGAATATGTTTAAACCGCAATCTCTCAATTATGAGTGTAAATCTTGTTGAAATCAATTTTCTATTTGCAAATATATAGTCTTGAATATATAGTCTTGAATAAGGCAGATTTTATATACACTAAATTGTGTAATTTATTGAAGTTTTTCCTCTTCTTCTCTCCTTTTCGTTTTTCTTCTTATCTTTAATAATAACTACTTACTAAATATTAATTTTTTGAGTCAGACAGATACATGTTGACTCTATAACAATTTTCGCGGTTTTAATTTGCATTGGTGAAAGACTAATCCCATTTAATTTTACGAATACTCGCACATTGCAGCGAGAAATATATAAAAGTTTGTTTTAATTAATAAAGTTCGCAATCTAGTACGCAAACACAACTACTAAAAGGTATGTCATTGGTTTTTTTTTTCTTTAGAGAAAGGGAACAAAAATAACAAAACTGGCATATATTCATAATCCAAACCAAATTCAGGTATGTATATGCATCACTTGGTGATGTTATTATAAGTTATTATGAGTATACTATTGCGTAATGTATCCGTTTTCCGTAACCAGTGAGTCAAAAGTAAAAGTTTTGCATCAGTAAGATTTATTTATTTATTTATTTATTTTTTGCAATTAACAATGATAAAAACATTTTTCTTTGACAGTTTTCACTAACGCGCGTAATTTGCATCGATTATTTTTTGATCTCGAAAAAGCCACTTATTTAGCTTAGTAGAAACATATAATTACACTGGTACAGTTCCAAAAACACCTTGTGAAAGAAAATACAGAGTTTTATTTTTATTGTCAATATCAAGTTGAGAGAATGATATAAAATAATGCAATATTTCAGAGTTGCGCATTTCTCGTTTTTTATTACTGAATTTTTATTCTCTCACGGTTAATATATCAATCATGACCTAATATCTCTTTCAAGCATATTGGGAAAACAAACACATTTAGCTTAAGAAACGTAAAAGAGAGTGCTCTCGTCTCATTTTAGAACGGAAAGTTGTAAGTGAAAGGAATGGTTAGAGAAAAATGGACGACGAGGAAAGAAAGATCGGGCTATATCGGGCAACCACAGAGACACTATGCCGTAGTCAAGAAAGAAATACGATTGGCGGAGATATTGATCTTCCTTGGGAGTTGCCATGTGCAACGTCGTGGCGGTTCTTCGCGACTTCGCGATTCTTCTCTCGAGACAGCATTGATGCCGCCATCGCTTTGTCCTTTCTCTCTCTCTCTCTCTCTCTGTGTCTCCCCTATTCTCATTCTTTTTGCTCTTAATCGCTGACTTCATTTCTCCGCGCGTCACGTTTACATTTGCGTATTTTCTACACTACAATATGTCAAACTTGTGCCCGAAGAAGAGACACACATTCGAAAAAGAAGCTTATAACGATGTCGGAGAACAACATTTCAAGTACAAGTTCCAATGCGACCCAACATAAATACTTAATCGTACGACATTAAAAAAGTTTTACAATATTATTTGACTGACAATACTATAGAAAAAGAGAATAAAAACGCTCTGTTTAGAGATCACGTTAAAAACAATATTTAATCGTTAGCTAAAATAAGTCAGAATCTCTATAAAAAAATTTTACTTAAAATATTATGAATTTAAAATGGTAAGTTAAAAATAAATTCATTAATTATGAGAAAGAAAATATATATAGAGTAAATACTCTTAGTGTTTTGTACATACATATGTATTGTGTGTATATTTATTTATTTATTTCATCAAGTACAGCGAAAGATTACAGATAACAGTGATGACTACTTGTGCAACGAAAAAAAAGTTGTTTTTAATAAAACTATCGCACTTCCATCATCTTTCTATGATGTAATCCATCAAAACTTTTGCACTCACCCAATACATTTGTCTGGACAAAGTAAATTGCGCTATACACAATGATAAAACAACACGAGTCGTTTTGAAGCGAACATGCGTCGCACTGAATACAATGTTCCGTTCGGACTGATAACATATACGCGTAATTAAATCGGCATCGGTTGTGTCACGCGACGTAACGATAATCGCTTGCTCCGATTTCCCGTAGAAACTTGTCCCGTAGGAGCACTTTGTGCGCGAATCAGTTCGGAGAGCAATCAGTATTAATTGAGGGAGTGCTGCGTAATGTCTTTTTATTTTTGGAAAGCATATATTACAGAATGGTTAAAGAGTGCGCGGCACGAGAGAGCGCAGCAAGCATGGTAGATATGTGTATATAAGAGTGGTTACGATATTAATTCATGCTCTCTCTCTCTCTCTCTCTTTAGTCCAGCAAAACATCTTGATTCGTCAGCCATCGATATATCCGTTTTCTATTCAATCAACCAGATATATCAGATATATGGATTATTAGCGTTAATTCAATATTTGGATTTCTTTATTGGATTATCGCATATTTGTTATTTCTGCTTTACCAAATTTACACTATATTTTGATAAGCAATATTAATAAAACAAACAATGATGCGGTTTATCACAATAGTCGACCGCAAAAATGTAAGGCGACGATTTTTAACTGGTGCAAGATAGGAGTAAAGCCGACAAAAGAAATATTTTATCCGAAAAACATATATCATCGGTGTAATATAAAAGTCACGTTTGAAACAAAGTTTCTTCTTCTGTTAATAAATGTTACATTTTGGCGACATCGGATAAAAAATGTCTGACGTGAGCTGTTAAGATAAAACTAAAGCTAAAAACAAATTCTCGCAACGCGAAAGTAAAATTCGTACGTTTTTCTTATGCAATTTTGTGCATGAAGCACGAATATTTTTGCCCTCCTAAACGAATTGTATATTGCAGAACATTAACAACACAGATATCCGCTCGATCCAATCGATTCGATTTCCAGAAGCTGACGTGCATTCTCTACATCCTCGACGCTTTTCTATACCTGATTATGTTTGTGCAGCCGCATTTGACGTGTTTGAACGAACGCGGTACAAGTAGTACAGCCATTGTTCACCACTGGTGCCAAGATGTTAGCGCGATATGTCGAGATTGTTACTTTCTTTTTAAGAGCAAGATGGAAGATTTTTATTGATTGTTGTTTCTCTATTTTACTATTGTAGAAATCAGTGTTCAAGTTTTTTCTTGTCACATAAAATTGATCTTTAATTGCCAATTTTATATAGGTTCGTAAGCAGTTTGTTATTCAAGACGGGGGGAAAAAAATAAATAAACTCTAGATGTTCTTGCAATGAGAATAAATAAATAAATAAATAAATTATATATCATTGGTAGATGAATTTGACAGAGTTTACACGACGGATGCACCTTGTATAACGAAATTTGCCAAAAAAGATTAGGAAGGAACTATGATAAAGAATGTATACAATATGCATTAATATGATAAGAATATAAGTAGGTACATACATATCTCGCGCGACGCATAAATTTGAAAGCAACAGAGAATGTCCATGAGAGAGTCAACGATATACGAACCTTGAGAGTAGGAAGGACCGTTGCGAGGTCTGGGGAGATCCGGGCCGTGGATGCCTGATTGGTAGCTCCGTAGCTCCGCTGTTGCTGATAACTACAGAGATTCTTGTGAGCACTGGCTTGAGCTGTATAAGCCGACACTGATAACTTCATTTCTTCCTGTTCCCGATAGAGCGGCTGCTACTCCCGACAAACCCGTGGGAAGGGCGCATCCTGGATCTCGTAATATCTCCTTAAGCCCACCGTGAAGGACGGTACGCCGCGATAGATTGCCGTGTCGAAAGTTCACCAAGACGAATCTTCCACCGCGACGTATATCCTCTCCGATACTTTTGTCCGTTGTTTTTTGATTCGCTCGATTCGTCTCGATTCGTTTTCTTATCGTTGATTCTTCGGATTATCTTCTCTCTTTGCACGAGTCATGTGACTTTTTCTTTGTCATAAAAAAATTATTTT
>QVNV01002837.1:0-10696 GCA_014825455.1 Pseudomyrmex pallidus
TATATATATATATATATATATATATATATATAATATATATATATATATATATATATATATCACTTGGTACGTGCATCCTCACACGTAGCCACTTTGAAAATTGGTTCATATTTCATCTGACCAACAAGGACACGACGGTCACGCGTTCTACGTCGCTGATTGCGCGATCATCATCAAAAAATCTCAACCGCTAAGTAACTCGTGAAAGGCTCTATTTTACAGTTTTACACATATTACAGAGCTTATAAAAAAAATCGCGCTTTTTCTCTTAACTCTCTAATTCGTAATAAATAAAAATGTTTATCTCTAAACGGAAGTATCAAATAATTACACATAATAATTATTAATATTTTAAACTAAAAAATATCAAAGTCTATTATAATTGTTAAAATAATATTGAGAAAAAAGTTTAAGAAAAAAAAAGCGATTCCGGAACACGTCAATAAGAAATTGAGAGAAAACGTGCGATTTTTTAAATACACATCCTGTTATACTCGGTGAACAAAATACAACTCAGTCAATATATATGATCAATCAATACACACCCCAGTTCTCTTAATTAATTTGTTACACATAGTCGCTGCTTTGTGAATTTCATCTCGCAATCATCCGCGAGAGAGATTATGAAAAAGTGAAAGAACAAGCGTTATCAAAATGTTCGCTCAGGCAAGTTTTAGCAAGAAATTTGTTCTCAAAGCAGCGACCGTTCTTAAAAATCAAGATAACAAAGAGATAATCGACTTAAATGTTATTTTGGTTAAAATTAAAATGCAACAAATAAAACTCAACTTCTCGTTAAAGCGCTTTCGACAACTGATTCAGAACAAGTGATGATCTGAATTTTGACTAGAAAAATAATAAAAGGAACCGCTCGGCTATATCGTAATGGCTAGTAAATGTTTCTTCTCGGAACACGTTACACACTGAACTAGAAACGCTATAAAAATCGAGGACAAAGAAAGTCTGACCCTATTAACTTATACGCTAAATATCGTAAAACTATGGCACGAATGTTTACAGAGTGCTCGAAAACGAAATTCGCCCAACATCGTTTCTCTAAAATTACAAAAAAAAAAAAAAAAAAAAAAAAAAAAAAAAATCTTTTTACTTATGTTAAAAAGTAAATAAAATATATCGTCGCTTTTTTTTGTTTTACTTAAATTACGTGCACGTGATTGACTCGAAGATCCTTTCGACTTTTCGAGCATTGACTCAAAATCTCAACAAAAAACGATCATGCCGATCGCGTAAACACGTTGAAAAAAAAAGAAACCACTCCTACGCTACTAATAAAGGCGAAGTCGCAGTGATCCGTAGAGCTCTATAACGAATCGCGTGAGAGATCATTTGATGATCGGTCGCATTCATCAGCGATTTAGGACGTTCCTGCACGACATATCAACAGCATGAGCGTTCGATCTTTACAATAAAAAAATAACAATTTTGGTGTTTCCAACCGCAAGTTTCGAATAAAACTTATAATAGTTAAATATATTTCTTATATAATATAATATTATATAATATAAATATTATATACAATAATATATTATATATTATATATTATACAATACATTATATAATACATTATATATAACATATAATATATAATAATATTACAAATATTATATTATATATTTCGTAGATCTCTCTCTGGAATTTTTCTCGAATTTAAATTTCCTTTCGTACACAAACTTAATAAATAAATAATATAATTTAATATTCTAAAAGATTATTCATCGCGAATATTCAATAAATATACAAATATCGTATAGTAGCACAAAGACTAGCATAAAAATATTTCTCCCGAAAAGCCGCTTTGCTTCCACTCTCCTTATTTTCGAACAAAATCGAACGTGTCGGCAAGGTACGTCCACGAGGATTCAAAGTACGCCGCCCTTACGTGAAGGGCAGGTCCTCGTCAGGCGACTCGTCGTGGTACTCCTCGTGGTCGGACGTGTGTCACAAAACGTCGCTCGACTGACGCTGGCCGATACCTATCGTGGGCGATAATTGTCCTTCTTCGACCGCGACCACCGTTTTCGGATCCTCGTCCTTCCACTTGTCCATGGAGCGGCGCCGGGCGTTCATAAAGAAATTCCCGACCGTCGTCGGTTCCAGGCCCAGCTGCCTCGCGATTGTCACCTGCATCTCTTTTGACGGCCTCTTAGTCTCCTGCAAAGAGAGAAGACACAGTCGTGGTTACGTTTTTTAAATCTTTCTGTTATTTATATTACGACATATGATTATTTTCATATTATCGAGTTTCAACGCTAAAAAAAACTGCGTTCTTTTGTGCAAATTTTTTTTTTTCTCGACATTAACGTGTTTTTTTCGTCTTTTTTGTAAAAGATTTCTGAAAAAATATATACGTTACATAAATAAATGCTAGAATTTTGTTTTTTTATGTTTTACAACTCTTAATTTAATTAACTAAAGAAAAATCTATTACGGCTCGCATGTGAAAAGAGATTCGATGTGTATACACGTACGCGTAAGAATATATATATACACGGTATATTCTCGCGGAAACTCGCGTGTGCCAATTTCGACTGTAAAAGTATTGGTCGGTAATAATTGTTACACTCTGGCAATAGACACACACGTTCTACCTCGGAGTCGCGTTATTGATCGAACCACTTTAAGTAAGAAACGTCGCGTGGGAAGAAAATGTGGTAGCCCATTTACCATATGTGGCTAAAGCGCTCGGCCCGTTTCAACCCAAAAATGTCAAATATGTCAGAAATTATTCTACTTTATATTTTGCTTAAGAAAATAAATTTTCAATATACACGTACAGACGGAGAGAAATTAAAAATATAATCTATCTATTAATTACTAAGTAATTAATTGGATAGTAAAACTCTCTAAATTAATTATAAGAAATTTAGTTTTGCGTGGGTGTGTTTTACAATTTTCTCAATAAGATTCGCGATATTTATACATAAAATTGCGTTTTCTACGCATCAACTCGATTTTCTTGCCACACTTTCGAAAAGCTTTTCCTCTCCGCCGATGACGTGTGTATGTATATAATGTATGTATGTATGTACGTACATGTACGTTACGTTTACGCGAGACAGAAACACACACGCACACACATACTAACTGCGCGTAGCACAGTGGCTGTCAAGAAATAATCACGATGCTTGGTCGCGATAGTGTCCCGCATTTCCAACAATTGATGCGCCGTTCTATAACGCGCGCGCTCAACTCCGCTCGTTGGGCACCGCCTTCGTGTTTTGCGGCCGCGTGTTGCCGAGGCACGAAGTGAAGTGCGGCCGCGGATACGCGCGTATCAATAGCCAGGCTGGCTGGTGTGCCTTAAACGAAGTCCAGCAGCGAACGCGCGTCCGGCACGAGTTAAGTGAAATTAATGTCCGCGAGTTAATTAAAGTACGCCTCTCTCACCGCGGCCACCCCTACAGCCGCGCCGCCGTCGCCGCCGCTCTGTCGTCGTCTCTGTGTAAAATCGAAATATGCCGCGCGTCGTCGATTTTGCGTCTCACAGCTTTATTAATTAATTTTGGCGATATTTAGCGGACTTGCAATCGGCGCGCGACCTTTGAATTCGAAATTATTTCATCCTTTCTGATGGAAACAATATAAGCGCTGCCTAAACCGGAATTTGCGAAATTTGTGAGACAATTTTATTATCTCACATTTTCATAACGTTTTTTCGTTCATTAAAAAAAAAAAAAAAAAAAAAAAAAAATTTTCAGCGTGATACAATTTTCAAAGTGGGCGCTAATTTTCTGGATACTTAACCTTCCTCCCTTTCGCGAACGTCTATTCGTGTTCAAAGACGAGAGCATAAAAAATTTGTAATAGCGCTGCGCGCGTCGAGAGAGAGAGAGAGAGAGAGAGAGAGAGATACAAAAAGCTTCGAGAAGTTTTTCGAAAGAAATCAGGTTAAAATTTCCATATAAAAGACTCGAGGCTCCCGGATCCTCCAGTGTCCGTTTCCAATGAAACGGAATATCAATTATCTTTGCAATTACAGCAATTAATACTCATTCCGAGCGGAGGCCGAAGAAGAGAGTGTCTCTTTGAGAGTAACCGGGGAGAATGGAAGAAGAGGGAGGGAGAGGATGAGCTTTATGCGTCATGGCGCATCACAAATAAAAGTCTCATCCAGAATCCGCGCGACCCATTATTGCTCAAATCGTATCCCCTTTTTAAATGTTTTTATCATCAAGCGCATGTATTAATTATCCCCGCAATTAAAAGCAATTAATAAATGATCGCCTGCAGAAAAACGCGTGCTCTCACGCGTCCGCACGCACGTTGCGCAAAGAAAGCATTGAAAAGAGAGCTCTTTTTCTTAACAAAAAAAACCTGAGCGTCCTTTTTTTTATAAAGGAAAATTTTCTTTCCCGCGTCTACGCACATACTGGCGCCGGTATAGATATTTGCGAATATTTCTCAAATTCGATTCGAAATATCGCGAAATACCTCGAAGAATTCTCGTGCAATGAGAAATCAGAATGCGCGCCGGAAAGATTTGCGCGCACGTCAGAAATGTGAACGAAGGTCAATTCGCAAAACTATTTGGCATACGTCCAGAACCTCGAGAAGCTTTTCGCTAAACTTCGCTTTTATTTCTCTTTTTATTGCTCTTCGTGTGTTGCGCGATAACATGCAACGCACGATCCGCGAATTCAAAAACCTTGAATGACTCATACAACATAAAGATTAAAATTCTGGATTCTAAATATTTGCGTTTACAACTCGAAAATTTTTCGTTCATCATTTAACTTAAAAAAAAACAAACAAAAAAACAAAAAAAAAGAACAAAACAAAAAAAAGTCCGTCATTTAATTTCATTAAACATTCAGGACACATTTATTTTAATTTCTTATTGTAAGAGCCGAATTTAATTTATATTTTTTTCGTTAAAAGTAAATGTATTTTTAAATATCCGCGCGAACTGGATAATTAATTTTTGTCAATTAACTTCGATCTCTGTATAGCGACTTTTCGTATATTTGATTTAAGCGAATTCACTTCTCGCTTTATTTCGCAGTCGCGTGTTTTGCCACTTAGCGGCGAGGTTTTTTAATAAAATCGATCAAAGCGCGATCGGGGAAATTTTCGCGATTTAACTAATCCGCAAGCCATTCTTTCGATTGTGCTAAATGAACTTTTTAACCGAAATAGTCGCGAGATAAAACGTCGGGGGTAATAGAATCAACGTTTCGCGAAATATTGTTCCGATAATCGAAGAATCGAGCAATTCATCGAAATTTGTCAAATTCGATTTTTTTTTATTTATTAGAGAGAGAGACAAAGAGCGTGTGCGCGCGCGCGCGTGTGTGTGTGCGACAAAATTGCGAACGCGCGTGCATGTCGAAAAAATGTATCAAGCGTCACACACGGGGGGTACAATATTCGCGCTGTTCTTTTTTCGATTACGAAGAGAAAAAAGCCTTCCGATTCTCTTAGAGACAGCGCTGGACAAAACTGCAAGAAAAGTCGATCTTGATGCGGAAACACAGCAATCTCGTGACATCTCGTCGAAATTCGCGTGAGCGCGCACGCCGCTATTTACGCGATAATTCATCGCCATCGGGAAACGAGTTATCGCGTTTCATTGTGTTGCGCGATACGTCTCCCTCCGATGTAATCATAGTTGTAATAGTCTCGGATATATGTGCGTCGATGTAATATGCGCGTCGAGCGTATCTGACTCGATCGATTTCACGTACGTTCGTTGAATTGAATACCGCCGTGCGCAACAATGTCACCTTTTTTTTTTACGAATTTCTACTACGTGATGTGTCGAGAAATGAGAATTTGCTCCTTCAACATTATCATCTTATTAGAATGTTTTTAGAGAACAATTATAGAGTCGGAGTTAAATTTTAATAAGCACTCGAGAATCTTCACATGATGATCTTCAACATTTAAAACGTGAGACATTACTGAGACACTACGTGCGTGTGTACGCTATTGTTAATTAATTAATTAATTAATAATAATAATAATAATAATAATAATAATAATTGAAGACGTTATTTGACGAATAGGTCTTAAGGAGATTCTAAAGTGGGTTTGTTTTATCGATAGAACTGAATTTTTTGCGCACATACATATTTTTTTCTGCTGTATGGATTGATAAATCTTTTTCTACAATTAAAGTACATACAATAAGGGATCCGGGACGTCCAAATTTATATAACAAACTAAAAAAATTGAAGTTTAAAAAACATTTTTTTAAATTTTGTTACATAAATTACTTTACTTGCAGAAGTAGTACTTTAATTGTAGAAAAGGATTTATCAATCCACACAGCCAAAAAAAGAAACGATTAGTGTGCAAAAACTTCAGTTTTATCGATAAAACAGATTCACTTTAGGATCCTCTTAACGACACTTTAATGACCTAAAAATACTTTTTTTTTTTTATCAATATTAGTCGATATGTCAAATGACACACGTATTTTCTAAAAGAGATTCACGAACAAAACTGTCTTCTCTTTATTGCCACCGTTGTCAAGCGTAATTACGAATTTATAGCGAAGTTTTCCGGTCAAACGAACGAAACGTGAATGAGAATAAGAAACACGCTGTAGTTTCGACTGGGATATTTTTTTCTCTACGACGCTAATGAGAAAACGAATAATATCAATGGCCATTCTTGTAACTGCACCAGCAACAGCAGCAGCAGCAGCAGTAGCAGCAGCAGTGTGCAATCAGCGGAGCTAAAATACGGCATAGTAAAGAACCGACCGCGAAATTATTCACGACCGATCGATAGACGGAGAGCGCGCGCTGTCGGTTGACGCGTAACTGAATTTCAGGGTATCTACGGAAAGCATACGAAGGACGACGTGTTTTTCCTATCTACCACGGGAAGAAAAACGTCGCGCGTAACATTCCCCGAGTCTTAGCCGTTGTCAACGTTTAGTTTTTTTTTTTTTTTTACTTGTAAAAATCGAAATTGTAAGACGCGCAAGATCGTCGCGTTTGTCGGCATGTATTTTTAATTTTTGAGAAGCGCAACAACAATTGCGCTGTGTAAAGATTCATAAAAGAATATATCGACGAATAGTTTTTGTTCTGATTTGTCATGCGGTCTATATATTGTGTAAGAAAACTATTCGCGAGAATAATTAAACCGGTTTTTTTGTTTTTTTTGTTTTTTATTTTTGCGTTCTGGAAAGAATTGGTTATAATATTTTTTTGCATAGCTGTGCACATAAAATTCTCATTTTTTAGCAAAGAAAGTCTGTGCATTATTGATAAAGGAAAAGAAAGAAACGCAATCCTTGTCGAGCCGAGTGCGCAATGATGATTTCCAGTTGGAGTTCACGTGTGTCTGCACTTTTAACTGCGAAAGTTAGTCATCGCTAACAAGAGATGGATCACACAAGTCTCTGTGTATAGCTCTATGTAGCGCTTTCTCTCTCTCTCTCTCTCTTTCTCTCTCAATATTCATTCGCTTTAGGATATATCTCTCAAGAAAAAGGGAAAGAAGGAAAACCGGAGTGAAGGGAGAAAGAAAGAGAGAGAGAGAGAGAGAGAGAGAGAGAGAGAGAGAGAGAGAGAGAGAGAGAGAGAGAGAATCACGAGAAGAGGGTAAGAAGTTACGTCCGTTGTACACGGTGTGGGGTGTACGTATACATCGGTTTACTCACTTTAAAAATAGCCTGTAGAGTACGGCGCTGAAGGTCTGTGAAAACTAGCCGCGGTTTCTTGGGGGCGGCCTGTTGGTGTTCTGCCTGATTCGCCATCTCGTCTTTCCTCTTGCATGCTGAAATACACACGGAATCGGTGAGAGAGAAAAAAATGGTGCAACGAGAACAAGGTCGCAGTTTTTTTTTTTCAAACGCGCGCGCTTTTGAGAGAAACGCGAGTTATATACAAAACATGACGCGCGCGTTTTCCTTCGCGTATTGTTTGTTATTACGACAATGCAATCGACCAACATCGGAAGTTTTCTTGAGTCTCGGACGAGAGAGCCATAACTTACAGGGCCAAAATCGATAGCAGCGTCTAGTCGCCTCGGTCGCCTCTGTAATGATAACGAGGTTTGCATGTGGCGAAATAGTCCTTCTATCAAACGCCTGTTTATTATTGAATGACAAATGGCGGACTGTAGATAGTTAGATAGTTTTTCGAGAATCGGCTAATTATTCAGTAATCCAAAAAAATTAACTCTTGAGGATTGAAGTCCGTTCGATGCCCACTCGTTACACAAATGTTTTGCGTCACGTTCAACGAAATTTTATACTAGGCTGTATAAGTTGAACTCTATTTTCTATGACATTGTCTTCCGAAGAGACTGACGTTGATCGAAATTAGACGCTACTATCGGGACGAGAATTTATATTTTCGGGGAACAAAAAATCTTGCGTTCCGATCGCTTAATCAAGTTTTTCAATTCGCGCTTCCATTCTTGAATCACAAAAAGACCCGAACACTGTGTGACACGCCGTAACATTTTTCCGCGTTTCCGTATTCTCGCTTCTGCGCCCCCTAAATGAGTCTAATTGACGATAATCGCAATTACGGGACGAAAAAAAGTGCATGGAGATAGAGAGAGGAGCGAAAAAAAGGATAGTATGAGAGAGAGAGAGAAAAACAGAGGAAAGGGATTGCGGAGAGAGATGGTGGATAAGAGAGAAATGAAGTTGCGGGTTTTTCAAACGTAATTTAATCGTACTTACTTCCGCGTTGTGGAATCTGTGCAGCTGAAAGCAGAAAAAAAAGACCGATGTTAGTCAGAGTAGAAACATGGATGAATATCGCACGACCTTTCTTTTGCCTTTACTTATTTATACTTTTTTTTTCTTATAGGTCGTTTTTGCTTTCGTTACGTTTTTTTTTCCGCGCTCAAGACAGAGATGTAACATTAAAATTGATTGTATAAGGTTAACGTTAATAACGTAGCATGTACACAAGTCATTATTGATACGAGTATAATGTATATATATATATATATATAGGAAGGAACTGAGTTGCATACACGAATTCCAAATTTAAAACTACTCTGGCGGGCTGATATAAGTCATACACATTACTAAAGGGGGTACGAAAAGGGCGGCGAGGGGGGCAGATGCAAGTGTCCATAGATATTCGCATTCTCTCGTTCGTATATAGGAATGGAGGTTGGGGGAGGGGGGAGCAAGAAAGTGAGATGCGATGTGGCAAAAGAACTTTAAATCCGAGAGTTCGCGAAGCCCGAAAGCTTTAGCGAGATTCTCAGATTCTCAGATTCGTGGATCCGGTTTTGGAGAATTTTTAAAATTTCCAGCGTCCGAGAAGAAGATTCGCATCAAGATCATCAATTTTATTTTGTCACGCTGAAATTAGTGCAACGAAAGAATGTTTGTTCCGATTAAAACTTATTAACTGATAGTTCTGCCGTTTGTATATGCAACAATCAATAAACGTGACAAAACGTAAATGCGTAAATAAATTTCGTTTCTACGCGAGGTTTCTATATATTTCCGTCGTTCCGGAGACTTAAGATCCAGGAAACTGTGAGGGTCCGTGGTGTAGAAAAGCGAGCTTCGTGTTTGTCTTTCTTGTATGGGAACGGATAATGTTGGCGTTTTGTTTGCGGAGATCGATATATTTACATACATATATACATACACGCACATACACATATATATATATATGTACGTATGAGTATGTATATAAATCAATGATATTTTCATGTGATCTCTCTGAATAACGTGTCAGTGTGTGCCGAACACAAGCGATTTGATTAGTCGATCACGAATTGGATTTTCATCCTTCCAAGATACGTGTCTCCGCGAGGACGAGAGACGAAACATTTCAAGCAATCTCCGCGCGTCATCATCGCGTAAGAATTATTATACAGTAAATCCGGATTATTCAATCAATTAGTATCCGCTTAATAACATGCGCACAAGTAGTAGTCGCGATATATTGACGACGACAATCGACAATTTTTATTTCGCGCGCAAGTTTCTCACCGCTCGAGGATGTGCGATTGTTGATTTGTAAAACTCTTTTTCAGAACGGGATCTTCGCTTTGCGCAAAAATGGAAGATGTGAGAAAATTAATTAAAAAATGTATGTAGGTATATTTTTTTTCTGTTTTAGGATGAGTATTAAAAGAAGTTCGACAAGATTGATCAAATATTATTATTCGAGTAATTACAGTTTACGTGCTTAAAGTGCAGTTAAAAATATAAAATAAACATCAGTGTGACTTTATATTTTTACGCGTTTTGTTATTATTTATTAATATCGAATATGTATTAACATCGCGAGAATGTAATTTATCGAATACTAGCTATTTCGAAAATGAGGAACACAGCGAGCTCTTGCGATATTCAGTTTTCCGTAAGTTTTATTATTACACGCACGTATTATACATATAGGTATATTTGCATCATATGTCAAACGATAGTACAAACGTAATCGAGAGCTCTCTGAGAAATGATATCTAAATTATAATGTTGCGTTTTGATAAGGTTTCGGAAATAAATCGCGTTTCCTCCCTGAAATGCGACTGTATAAGAGAGCTCGGCGGTTTTTTTTTCATTAATTTTACAAGTTCGCGAAGAGAGAATCGTTGACTTTCCGCGGAACGAGAAAAAAAAAGTGCGCTTTCCGATCCCTAAATTGCGGTTGCGCGACACGCACATACACACACACACACACACACACACACACACACACACACACACACACACACACACACACACACACACACACAC